>CAJVQF010000149.1:0-45955 GCA_911254575.1 Candida sanyaensis
AAAGAACAAATATTCCTGGTATTAATGTAAGGGGAAGAGGTGGTAGAGGCAGAGGTGGATGGAAGGTGGCTTCAGAGGAGGTAGAGGTGGTAGAGGAGGAAGAGGCAGAGGTGGTTTCAGAGGTGGAAGAGGTGGTGCCAGATTCAACCCTTATTAGATAATGAGTAAATGAATAAACTAATAAAATTGGACAATTGTGTCATTTCTAATATTCCTGGTATTCTATTTGTAAATTAACCTTCATTGAATTTTTATTTTCATAGATTGGGATTAAGTTTGATTTGTAAGATGGAAAATTTGCCAAAACAACTAAATAAAACAAAACCAATATATATATATATAAAATTGTATTATTATTAGTATACGGATCAAATATAAATGATACAAACTTTTATTAACATCAAGCAATTGAAGTTTGTTTTCTAATATTGGTTTCTTCTACAAGTGTAGCTATTTCATTTTCCCTTCTTCACTCAAACCTTTAATAACACCTTTGATTTCCTGATCTTTCATACCTTGTTCAAACTTATACTTACATTGGGTAGACTTAATCTCAATTTGTAAACCAGTAATTGCCTTTTGCATGGCCTTCAAGTATCCTTCAGGAGCATCCGATACTTTCCAAGAATCTTCTCCTTTACCTGCTTCTTGTTGATTTGTTAAATGATTAAGCTGATTTCTGACAAAGTCAAAATCATCAATTATTTTGGAACTTCCTTTAATATGAGCTGCAGCAAAGTCCCAAGTAGGAACAAATTTATGAGTTTCTTGTTTTCCTGGGTAATGATTTGGAGTAATATATGAATCAACCGATTGGAAAACCACCAATACATTATCTGAATCTATTAATGATGGAATTTGATGGTTGGATTTAGAGATATGAGCAATTAAATATTTTTTTCCCGTAGCTTTATCCTCATTAAGAAAGAAAGGAATGTGATTAGCGATAATTGATCCATCCTTATCAGTAGTAATAAGTGTAGCCAAAGGATATTTCTTGATCAAGTATTCAACTTGTTCCCAATCTTCATCTAAATACTTCTTAGGAATATACATGGATGTTTCTAATGTAAGTCTATGTATTGATAAATCAATATGAATGCAAATAACTAAAGTAAATATTAATAATAATTAAAAAAAAAAAAAAATATAATTATAAAAATAAACTTTAAAAAAAAGCGACAAAAATGAAATATTTTGATGTAATTATATATAGTTCTTAACTCATTGGTCTAATAACAAATCTAAAACCTCCACCTGCTCGTGCCCCTTTGATTTTTTGTGTTGTGCGCTTATCATCATGAAATATTACTCATACTCCACATAAGACTATATCATTTCCTAATTAGGAATGTGGATCCGATAAACCGACGGGAATTAGTACTACGAAACCACCCGAACTGAATGAAATTATTAATCTAAAAGAACAGCTCCGGTGCTAAGAGCGGCTAATATAATAGAAACAATGAGTGCAAAATAGACCAAAAATTTCTCTAATCCATAAATCTTAGGTCCGCACAATTTGATGTAAAACAAACATGGCAATATAATACAAATGATGAAACAAATTGAAGCACCAAGAATACCAATAATTTTATCAAATTCTGGGAATAATATGGCCAATATGACAAAAACAGCATTGACTCCAATTCTAATTATGAACCTACCAATTGTATTAACAGTTTCTCTAAATTTATTGGTACTTATATTTGACACCCCGAATAAAACGTCTAATGTAGATATAATTGGCTTTGCATTCAAAGGAGTTTTGGCTAATGGGATCATACAAATTAATCCACTGATTAATGGATAACACCAAACAGGGTATCCAGATGTTTTCAACAAGCTATCCGTGATTTCATTATTACATTTTTGACCAAACATCAAAAACCTAATACACCCATTGTTGTGTCAGTAATCATGGTTATGCTGTATGTGGTACCAAGTGTTTTGGTAAATTTATAAGGATGTCTCATATCAGTTTTTAAGTTTGGAAAAATAGCATGTCCACCAAACGGTGCCATCAATATACCAACAGCCAACATAAGATTAAGAAAGGATGATTTTGGGAAAAGATTTGTAGGCATGATGTCTAATAATGAACCTGGAGCATTAGGCTTGAGAAACCCACATACCATAACCAAAACCGTGATTGAAATGGTAGAAATAATTCCTAATAATGAAAAATAGACAAGATAGGTAATGGCATAAATGTGAATGGAGTTAACACAAGAAAACTTAAAAGCTTGAACCTTGTACTAGTCCAAACTTCATCATCACCCAACAATGCATATAATGAATCACTAAATAATACAATCAATGCAACACCGGCACCCAATAAATCGATTGTGAAGAGTACACAAATAATCGCCTTAGCAATTGGACCATATGCAACGTAACCCAAATCTGCATATGTCATGATTGTTTCATCGGTATCCATGGATTTAGACAACAAAGTGGCAGTCCAGTAAGTTGCTAATCCACATACGAGTAAAATTGGAATCCCATATACCCAACCGGCCTTCATGATACCAACAGGTAATGCCAATAACCCCACACCAATTAAGACATTAACTGAATTAAAGATTGTTTGTGGTGCTGTAGACTGACCTGCCAAAACGGTCACTACATTTCCATCTTCATCCTCAACTTTTCTTACTTGGAAAATTGAAGGAGTAGTAGCAGCAGAAATCGATGACCTGAAACTGGAAAATGAAGGAGCAGTATGCAATCTATGTTTGAATTGTGGACTTGATCCAAACGCTGAATTTTGTCTTGACCTCGTTTCATTTAATGCATTGACCACATCGTCGTGATAAAAAACGTCATTATTTTGAGTCATGACCTGTTCTAAATTATTCCCACCACTCATAAATAACAGATTTCTATTTTGAAGATCATTCATAACCATGCTCAATCTTTCACCACGGTATGATGGGATCATTAGATCGGGATCAAAATTTTGATCTGGCTCGTTCTCATCATCGATAACTGCCCCTCCATGTCGATGATCACCAATAGATGCAGGTGTAACAAAAACGATCTTTTCTTGTTGATGGAGTTATCAATCTTGTTCGCAGCAAATGATTGAGCCCTGGTGAATGAATTGGCAAAGTTGTGTAAAGAATTTGGTCCCTTAAAAGATCCGATCGGAGTGTCTAAAAAAGTGTGAGATGGACGTCTTGATAATAATGACGTGGTTTCGTCATCATCCTGAGTCATTATTTCTTAACAAACAAATTAAAACAAGAGTATATTCACTGTAACGAGAAAATAATGACAATTTAGTAAAATCTAAAAGAAAAGTAGTTAATTAATATAGAATATAAAAAATAAAAAAAGTGAAAAAAAAAAAAAAAAAAAAATTCAAAATTAAATTGTTGGTTTAATTAATTCGAAGAGTCGAAAGGAAGAAGAAAAAAATACAATCTAATATTCATCAATAAATTAACAGAAAAGATAAACAAAAAAAAAAAAAAAAAAACCTGTAAAAGCAAAGACTACGAATAAATTAATGGAAAAAATAATAATAAATGGAACAAAAAGAAAAAAGTAAAAAAAAAAAAAAAAAACCAAAACTTACTCGTATACTACAATATGTACAGTATGAGAGCAGTATATTACACAAATTCAATGACTCAATCACTGTGCTCTATAGATCTTTCAATAGCAAAGAAACATCATCAACTACAACATACTCTGCATTATCTTTATGAGAACCCTTTTTGCCTCTATATGGCGATTCAGAGTAAATGTCCAAATTCTTCTTCACTCTGGTTACTGGATCACATAATGCCAAGGCCGCCAACAACGTGTAATAAGCATCGTTCCCTGCATTATGCAAATAACCATATGGAATACCAAGCATTCTTAAAGTGGCCCATAAGGAATTACCGCCTAATCTACTTATTTGGTTTAGGTTTAATGTATCAAGAGTCTTTATACTGCTAGGGTAAGTTAATCCAATCTTACGGAAATATTTCAATTCAGATGATACTTGGTGGCATATCAAGATCCCATCCTTCTCCTCAATATATTTCTGTATTATTCCTTGAAGAAATCGTCTTGAATCATTTTGGCTCATCACTAATGATGTTCCTCCCATGAAAAAATCCTTCTTATCTGGAACATACCTCGAGTTCCTTTTGTTTATATGTTCCAGAACCACCACATGAAATGTCTTGATTTCTGGAACTTTTTCTCCATAATTCTCCATAATTGCAATTCCAATTTCCGTAACTGCCAGAGGTTCCCTCTCATACTGTTCACAGTCCATGGCTATTAAAGGTCTTCCTGAGTTTATCAACTCAATACTATATCGCAACAATTTCAAGGATGATTCTTGTTTCTCTTCTTGGAATGCAAAATGGTTGCTTTGAAAATAATCTTCAATCGTGAGCAGGCTCCTTCCAGAAACCTCATTCTTTAGTTCTTGTAAACGTTCAGGAACAAGTTCTGGAGCCTTCGAAACAAATCTTGGAAGTTCCGACACCTTAATTATATTATCAGAGCCACCAGTCTTAAAATTATACTGTTTGTGTGAACGTTGATGATTCCATTCAGGATACCTTTTCGCGTAGACTGTTTGATTCAGACTAAATACTCTCTGTGGTTGAAGACTCTTGGGAGTCATGTTATAACTTGACTTCTTCCCCATAATCCCTTGGATTGATTTTATCATTCAGTTGTTCGAAAAAGAAAAATGAAAATTAAAGATTAGGCAAACAGTAGTATTATCTATGGAAAATATCGAAGTTTTTTTTTTTTTTTTTTTTTTTCTGTTTTATGACACGATGATTATATTTTTCTCTTTTTTTTTTTTTTTTCTGATCCAAAGTTCTAGTGGGATAACGTTAAGATCAGAAATCCTACTGGACTAAAGGATGAATAATGATATTGATCAATTGAAGAGCCAACCATCTTTGGGTCAAGTACGGGAAGTTTTATCACGTAATGTAGATAATCCATCATTTCCATATATTATTGCATTACTCGATTACACCATCCCAGAAATTTATACTAAACTTCCTAAGGAATCCAAGAATATATTATTGAAAACATTCCAATCTTTGATTGGAATTGGTAACTTACTAAATAGGATTTCTGTTATTCAAGGGGTAAATGATAAATTACAACTTTTGAAACAGTATCTCGAATTTTTACAAGACGTATTTCAAAGTGAAGAATTAGTTGTTAATTTAGTAAGAAATGCAAAACCGATTGAACTCAAGGAAATAGATAAACTTATTTTCAAAGGAAAGGTATTATCCATTACTAATGAAGCGACCTTGATATCCCAAGTTGAAATATCAAATGGGATTTTCAAGTCTACGGAAAATTTTGTGGAGTATTTGGCAAACTCATTGATGTTGTTGTATAAATCAGATATCCCAGCTTCTAAAATAGAAATCTTTTTACACTCGGCATTAAATTTCGGCACGGGTTCTTTTAACCAGGTGTGTAAAGTTTATTTTCAGAAAGAATACTGGCAATACTTTATTATTTCATTCCAATTGATGAAAAGTTTTCAAAAGAGGGCACTCACAAAGAAGCTTTTTACAGAATTCCTTATTCATACCATTAATGAGTTTAATCTAACGGGATTATACAATCTTTTCTTGTTTACATTTGAACAGATTGATGAACATATCATGGAGTCAGTTGTTCAAACCTCAAACAGATGCTTGATTCAACTTGTGGCGGCTTTACTTTCTAATTATTCAAATTCAAAGCTTGATACATTGACTTACAAACTACTAACAAAATGGTCTGAAACAAGTTATATTAAAAATGAACCAATTTCAATTCAGGAATCAAGAACTTTTATGATTTTGCAGCTTTTAGTGAGACGAAAAGGATCGGCTTTTACTAAAGAGTTACCAAAGAATAGAGTTTTTTTAGATGCGATAAGTAATAGACTCCTGTCGTTTTCCAACAATGTCAAAGGATTGGGTGTTGTTCTTGCTGATTACGTTTGTGAATTGAATGGCGAAGAGAAAATATTTAAGCTATCTGCTGAAGTAGAAGTGTATTCAAGTTTAATCAAAGATGCTTTCGCAACAACTAGCCTAACAGATGAAGACTCTTGGCAAGTTTTGCAGAATTGTCAGAGACAAGACGATCCATCACAAATATCCCTCCAAGTTGATAGCCTTCAACTTGATTCCGATGATGATTCCGATGATGATTCCGATGATGATTCAGATGATGAAACTTTACCACCAAAGTCAAATATTCCGGATCCAATTTATGTGAAGGACTTATTGGAGTATCTCACTGTTGACACTAACAAACCTAATGCTTATGAAATGCAACGAAAAGCTTTATTCGACGGTCCAACTTTACTTCGTCAAAAAGCTAAAAATGGAACCGAGGTTGAATTTTACCTGGAAGATCTTTTAACCCAATTAATTTCATTAGACAATCATTTTGATGATAAAGATTTACATGACTTGCAACTTGCTAATATAGTGGCCGTCATTGTTGTCATTCCCAAGGTCACTATATTCATGTATAAATTACTTTTAACAGGGGATTATTCGTTACAGCAGAGGATCATGATATTATCGGCGTCAGCTTTAGCAGCAAGAGAGTTGCGTGGTTTTAATGATGAATCTATATCGAAATCTTTCAGGGCTACTCAATTTCCAACAAAAATGTTACCCGAAAACTTACATAGTAGATACCTTCTGCTTGAAGGAGGAAACAAGTATATTGATTACCTACTGAGAAATTTACAAAACCAACTAATGGAAGAGGCATCCAATACTGCACAAGAAGAAGTATTGGGAGCTGGAAAATTAGTAAGAATTTCAGCTAGACTTAAGACACCAACCAAATCACAAGTTGAAACTCCAGTTATTAACGACTTTTATAAGATAATTGGTAGTAATTTCTTTTTCCCCTTACTTAATGTCTGGTATGAAGCAGGAAATATTGATATTGGGCATTATTCCCCAGTATTTATTGCCCATTATTTGCGAACTTTAAACTTGTTACTTCACTGTGCGTATCCATCATCTACACAGATTAATGATATGGTTAAAGAGGTTATCGTGTTGGACTGTTCTATTATTCGAAAGATATCATTAGAGGAAGTACCAATAATTGAAAGTATAATAACGGGTCTTTTATTGGTATTTGAAATATCTGATAGCGAATTCTTGATTATGAACTACAATGATGAAATTGTATTTATTCGCAGCTGGTTATCTATATCATGGGACCGATTAATTGATGAAAAGCTAAAGAGTTTAGCAGCAGGGTTGTTATTGAAATTACAAAATATAGCTACAAATTTTGAAAGATTGATCATGGACCAAGATAATAGTATTATCCAAATATAGCAGATGCAGCTTCTGATGCACTACTTAGTTCAATTGCTTCACATGTAGCACCTTTAGGTAACTTTTTCTTCTTGTTCGGTGAACTCAATTGTGCTTGTTCTTGCTCTTGGGTTTGATTTGGATTTGGAGGCGGCACATATACTTCACCTCGTGCCTCAGCCTCTAATCTAGCTTGTCTCTTGGTTTCTTTCTGTGCTTTCTTCTCTTCTTTACGTGCTCTTCTCTCTTCTCGTGTCATGAAATTATATTGTTGCTGTTCTGAATAGGGTGAGTAGACATCCAATGAATATCTTACTCTTGCTTGTGGATCACATATCTTCATCGCAAGTAAAAGTGTATAATATGCGTCATTACCGGCATTGTGTAAGTAAGCATATGGTATTTCAACGGCTTTCAATGCTTTTTTCAAACTAATATTGGTTTTCCCATGATTGATCCTGAACAAATGATTGGTATCTAGAGTACTATATCCCAAAGGAAACACAACCCCAATAGAATTCATCCACTTGATATCACCTTGCAAATTATGTCCTACCAAGTAAGTGGAAAATCCATGTTGTCGTATCTTACAAAAATAATAATCCACTAGAGTCTGTGTAAACAATGCTGCTTCCGCTTGAGGCATTATATAAGTTATATTTCCGTTGAAATTCCGGGCATGATTAGGCACATACCTTCCGTTTGTCTTCTCTAAATGTTCTTTAATTCTAATATGGATCTGTATAGTTGAAGGAATTAATGAAACTTGTTGATCTCGTGGATCATAAATAGCAATCCCTATTTCGGTGACTATATTACTATTTAATTCCCAAGCTTCAATATCAAGCGCAAACAAAATTGACGTTCGACCAAAAACTTGTCTCATTAACCCGATTAAATGATCCCGTGTTTCTGCATTCATTAATTTTGGATTACTGGAAAAATTAGTATTGGTATCCGCATACTGAGATATTATCGATTGATACACAGGGTTACATGACCACGGGATAGAGTTCAAGGCCATAATGCGGGGTCTCGTGTCCAATAATTTGGAAACTTCCGGTAAAGAACCTGGAGCTGTAAATACTGGCGAATTTTGTAGTGGGACACTGTCAATATCCATAGAATTCATCAGGCTACTCGGTATCACTGTATCTCTTGGAACTTTTGGTGATCCGTTTGATGGTATAAACAAACCGTTTTGATTCATATTTTAAATGACTATTGTTGTTTATATCTCTTTTATTAATGAAAACGTTAAATCTTTAAAGGTTGTAAGAGTGCTTTATCTTGATGCGTTTGAAATTGGGACTCATTATCAAAAAGAAAAATTTTCTTTTTCTGTTGATTGTTACACATTCCGATTTTTTATTTCTCTCTGTTTTTGAGTTTTTTTTTTTTGTGTTGGCCCAGTGATTGTGGTGCACGTTTGTTTTCTGTCGCTCACTTCCCCAGCAATGAGAGGAATACTGGGCAATCGAAGTCAGTGCGTCATCGGGTGTGTCCCAGACATATCCATCCAATGTTGTACATGTGCCACGGATGATCACTACCGATATTACTCACTGAATTTAGTTACCCATAAGTGAGATCGGAACAGAGACACGACTATCTAAACAATTCGACCCTCAGTTACGCATACATTTAAGGATTATTGTGTATCATACTTTTATATAAAATTATATATTCTTTAGGCTTAATCTAGGTAAGCGAACGAACAATAAGAAGATTTTATTAAAAATGTTCCTTGTACATAGGCAAATGCCTCAAGGGAAACACTATTAACCCCAATCATTAGAACTGAGTATTACACATCATGGATATTCGAATATGCCTTTTAGAAACTGTATCCTTTATTATTAATTAATTGATGTGATATGCTAATGTCTTATATTAGTTAGCAGTATGATATTTTTTTTTCTTATGGCTAGCTTGTTCGAATTTTCATATACTGTATAACCAACAGGATCGTCCTCGGGGATAATTAAATATTACTTCCTTTTATCTTTCTATGTACTGTATGTATATATTTACTGAACTTATAAGATATTTAAAAACAAACTTATGGTAAGGAGACCACTAATCAATAATGTTTTCTTCCATGCAAGATCTCTATCAGAAAATTCAAATCCCCTTGATCTGACCGCACCTGAAGTGCCTCTAGTAGAAACAGATGAAGAAGAAGCAAGTGGATCCTGGTAAGAAAATCCTGTTCCTGTAGTTGCTATCCAAACAATACTGGATCCATTAGAGTCAGTGGTTGTAATTGTAGCCCTACTATTGCCTGATCGAGTTGAACTTGATGCCAGATTAGAATTGGCACTCGATGTTGATCTGGAGTATCCACTAACCGTAACTGTAGAAGTACCACCTTCAGTGGTAGGAATCCACCATACTGTAGTTGATTCATTTTGCGTAACTGGTGTGACTGCAAAACTACCTTCACTGACAGTCACTGTAGTACCATCTTGTAGCAGTGTTTCAGCAGATGGAGTCCACCAAATTGTGGTTGTTTGTATTCCCTTGCTTGAAGTTGTATCCAGATCTTCAGAAATTGGCGAAGCCTCGCTTGCTGCTTGCAAAGTAACAGTTGTTACTTGTTGTGATTGAATCCCACCAACATATAATAATGTCTGTGTTACTAATGTGGTTTCTGTAACTGCAATAGTTAATGTACTAGTTCGTGTTTGTACTTCAACTTCTACAGTTGAATCTTGTTGTTGGGTTTGATCACCGAGAATAGTTTCAATAATTTGCGTAGTTTGGGTTTCGAGATAGGTTTTTGTGACTTTGGTAACTTGAACAGTTTGAGAAGTTGACACTGGTTCAGTAGCTGATTCGGTCACTGTTGTTGTTCGAGTGCCTGTTGGTTGACTGCTTTCGGAATTTCGTGAAGCTCTAACTGTAACTGTAACCATTGTAGTATCCAGTAGTTCACTACTTTTCAAGGTACATTGTAGATTGCATTGATCTGTCTCTTGAGAACTATCACTTGCAGTTGTAGTATCATTATTAGATTCTTTATTGGATGTTTTCAGGGATTTATCTGTATTATCAACACTGGCATCATCGTTATTACTTGTTTCTGTATTTGAAGAGTCTTTAGTAGTTGATGAAGAGTCCGTATTTTTAGTGTTTGTTACAGGAGTATCAAGACCACCTAGCACTGCTCCAGATGTAATTCCAGCTAATGATAATGTAAGCAAGCTAGATGCAACTGAAAATGGACTTATTTGTAAGGACATTATATTTATAAGAAGTAAAAGAATGTAGAAGTGAAATAAATTATACTAAAAAAGTAAGAAGAAAAAAACCATTTTTTTTTTTTAGTCAATTGAACCCTTGGGTGATTATTTATATGGAATGTAAGATCGTGCTTGGTCCGATCCCATGCCCACATTTTTGATACATTCAATTTTGATTTTGAGCCATTAATTAAGGAGAAAGAAAAAGTTGCACCTGAAATTGGTACCGCAATTTTTTTTTTTTTTTTTTTATTTATCCTCTTTGGCTTGCAATTTGTTCCTTGACAACCAACCAGCAATAACCAGCCAGCCATTTTTTTTTTCTCTAGTACAGTCTTTTTATTTTTTTTTCGTACCAATGGACAAAAATGTTCAGAGTATCGCGACAAAATTATTCGTACTATTTGTTTAGAAATATTCATACTAAGGCGACCAATAAATTTCATACTAGTGCGCATTAAATGTTCATACTAACATGACCACTTTTATTCATACTAAAAATGTATGGTATATGGTATGAAACAAATAGGGTCAGTTAGTATGAACTTATTTTTTCTCTTGGTATGAACATTTTATTTCCATTGGTATGAACTATTAAAACCCCTTACTATGAAATAAATTTGTCGCACTGGTATGAACAATTTATTAGGGCTACTATGAATAAATAATAAAAAGACTGTAACCATGGAGTAAACTTTTTTTTTTTTTACACGATATGAAAACGTTAATGCCTTAATAGGAATATACTGTAAAAATAAATTATTCTCTTGACAACTACAATTACATTGAGAGACATACATTTTGCATTGAGAGACATACATTTTGCATTGATGAAATGAAATTTCGGTTATTTTTTTGATTATTTTATTTAGAACAAACTATTTAACATATCTAAACAATAAGCTTTTCCCGACATATGGTTATCCGCATAAAGCTGGATTAGGAATTTCATTCTGTTTACTAGCTGTATAATGTATTCTTCATTGGTTTGATTCAAGTCCTTTGCAGCAAGGGTCCAGTCTAACATATGAAATCCGCCAACACCTGAGGCTAAATTACTTTCATTGTCGTCTCTAAATTGAAAGTTAATTGATTCCCTCATAGTACCAAATGCTAAAGATATGCAACCATTAAGAATATTTTGTGCCTCAGTAATAGTGTCCACTGATAATGCACGTTGTAAAGAATCTATTATTGTCAATTCTGTCTGTCTCTTAGCAAACGATGGATCTCTTGTAGGTGATAACGGAGGTAGTAATGGAATGTCAATAAATGTTCCTTCCTTTGATAAAAAGCTCAGTGAATTATCATTGTGGTTGACTTCTGTTGGTGTTAATGGCGGTTGAATAGCCATAGTTGACTTAATACAAGAATATGCAATTTGTTTATTCAACTGGTGATCGTTAAACCAAACACCATCATACTCTAGTATTGGTACACGCAAATGGTCTAAGTTATTGAAACTCTCATCCACCTGTACTTTGATCATGATATTTTTTTCTGTTTGAGGCAATATATCCAAAACATCTAAGATAATTTCCTCTTGTTCCAAGTCCTCCCTTATATCGTCTATCTGAGAAATCTTAACTCCTCTATTTGGTCGTAGGTTAATTGATAATTTTGGAATACAAATGTTTTGTAATACTTGTTGTATAAGCGATGGTATAGAACTTGAGAAACTGGGGAAATCTTCAAATCTTAACAATGGAGTGTCAAATTTACGAGAAACTTTCTTGAACAATTCTGTTCCATTATAATCATCACCAATTCTTATAAGAGTAATTGACAATTTATCATTCAATGGTTTAATCAAACTAGTTAATTGGGACCATGATTCATTGTTTTCAATATCATAGGAATTAGAGTTCAAAATGAGAAACTTGTTAATTGATTTTTCTGATATTGGGATAAATGGGTACAAATCCATGCACTTTGTTATAGCCGTGCGGATCTCTTGTAAATGACTGGAAAAAGAATTTGGTACAATCAAAATATCATTAATTATCTGTTCCCATCCAGACCATTGTGACTCAACACATCCAATAAAAGAACCACTGGGATTTGGCCTTCTCGATCCATCAACTCCGATAAAAATTAATCCTAGCTTGTCAAATGCCCGTAATGACTTCAAAATTTGCCTTAATGTGTATTGAATTTGTTGTCGGTAGTCACTGTCCGATAAATTGGAAGTGTTAACAAGTGGTACTGATACAACCAAATTTAGAGCTAAGGCATCTGGAGGTGTTAATATTTTGCACAAGTAAGAATTTTGGACACTTGATCCATCTAAAATTTGCTCATTTAAGGAAATCAAGTTTGGAGGTAAATCAAAATGATCCACCAAATCATTCCAACATGTTGTTGTAAATTGATAAATGTTTGATTCAACATTCTCTCCTTTCATCAACTTGGATATAAATGTCTCCCATTTGGTAATGATGATTTCAGAGTGACATTGTATATGTAATTCTGGAAGTGATTCTTTTGCAAGGTTAAGAACAAGACATTTTGGATTGAAAAGATTGATACTACTAATATCTGTCGATACTGACAAAACCCCAATCAAAACGTCGACATTATAAAGTAATAATTGGTCTTTAAACAAGTATGCAATTATTTCATCCCACGTATCGCCATTGACACTTATTTTTAATTTATCAAATATCATTAATTCACTTGCATCTTTTTCAATATCAAGTCTTGATGTGACAAATTCTTGAACTTGATGTTTCAACTGAAGTTCCAGAAAATTAAGATTTTGTGAATTGTTAAAAATTTGTGGAGATTTAATATTAAGTACAAATGAAATCTCATTCAGTGGTCCAAGCTTGACTGACGAAGTCTCATTAATACATAGTAAACGAGGTTTATAAATATCCAATTCTTCTTTGTCGTTAAATAAGGAGGGAGTTTCTAATTGGTTGTTAATAGTAAATGAGGAGCTGATCTGCTCTACGGGGTGTATGGGGCTCCGTTAGCAATAGGTGGTGCATTTGGCAATGATTCTTCAAAATTAGGTTCAGTTGGAATATTATTAGGGATGTCAAAATCAAATGGCTTCGGGGAACCCATCAAATTTTTGGTTGCATTCAGGTTCAGGGTATCTGGGGTACAATGTAAACAAGTTACCGTTGTGATACTGTTGGAATTCATTAAAATGAAACAATTCTTATGACACATATGATTACATTTCAAAGGAACAATCACTTCACCCAGTAAAGTCATACTCAACCAATCTTCACAAATGGCACATTTTGTGTTATTGTATCTCTTTGTTTCAAGTGGTGATGGTTGATGGGGAGCTCGAAAGAAATCTGACTTTGAGTATACGGAATGACGAGTATGGGGTGGCGGTGGAGGAGGGGATCCAAAAGTTGCCACAGTAGGAATTATAGGGGTTGTTGATGTCTTTTGAAACGTGGAGGATGGTGATGTGGAGTTGGAAGTTGGAGAGTGAAACTTATTTATGAAGGATGATCTTTTACCCATTTGGTAGTGTTATAAATGTGTAGGATAGGTATGAAAAGAATAATTAATGAAAATAGATATAAAAAGATAATAAAAAGAGATAAATAAAATGCCATGATAAATTAAATTAGAGATAAGTCAACAATTTAGAATAATTATGATATTAATATAAAAAAAAAACCCATGTTTTACTTAAATATGAACTAAACTTTAATCCACTAAAAAAAAAAAAAAAAAAGCTTGTTAAATTTTACATCAATTTCTTTTGAAGAGTTTTAAGCTTTTTGTTAGATTTTTCTTATTTTGTGCGATTTACCGATGCAAAAATTATTGTTTGTGTAATATTTGTAATTATGTTACAAATCATTTCAAAATGAGGATATTACCCTATAGTTGTAAATTGTTCCGTTCTATTCTCAATGTTACATTAGGGACTAAATAAAAAAAAAAAAATAGAAATTCACTTTTATTCACAATTATTAGGTTATTATTTAGGGACTATTATTGAACAAATAAGAATTTGAGGTGATTTCTTTTTCAAATAGATGGTATGACAACATACTTTAAAAGTAATAAAAACATGTAAATTTACGCTTATCAATATCATAATCAAACATTTTATATACTCTATTACTTTTGTACAGTGAAAGTGAAAAAGAAATATGCATTATCTAAGAAAGAACTATAAACAAGCAAACCGAAATAGAAGGAATATAAAATACAGAAAATTTGAAAACCCCCAAAAAAAATAAGTGGACCGAAAAATTACATAAATAAAAATTCATGTTAAAGTTAATGAAATTTAAGGAATACTAAGGATTCCTTTGAACAAGAAGGGAAAGAATAAAAGCTGTTATAAATTATTCAATTTTAGATGAAGAATCCAATCAAAACACCTGTAGAAATGAACAAAGCAGCAGCATTAGCAGTTCTTGAAATACCACTATTGGCAATTTCAACAGCTGGAGAAGAGCTTGATGCTTGTTCACCAACAGTGCTGGTTTGAATTTGCAATGAAGAAGCACCAGAATGAGCACCACCAGCTACAGTAGTTTCTTCAGTATGTCCATGACTAACAGTCAAAGTGATGTATTCAACAACAGTTTCAACTTGATCAGCAGCTTTAGAAGCTTCAGAAACAGCAGATTTGGCATATTCAACAGCACGAGATGATTCTTGGGCTTCTGCGGCACTCAATTGAACAGAAGCAGCTGATGATTGAACTTTAACCAATGATGTTTGTTTATCAATACATGATTCCTGAACTTCAATCAATGAAGTAAGAGTAACATAAGCAACAGATTCAACTGATTTGATGGAACTCAATTCACTTTCACAACTGGCAATAATTTCAGTCTTATGAGCAGATTCAGCACTGGATTTAATAGATTCAAGAGAACTCTTGGCTGATTCACATGAATAAATAGTAGTCACTACCTTATCTTGTTCCTTGGATGCAGAACTTTGTTTAGATTTGGCACTGGATTGTTCATCACAGGCTGATGATTGTACACCAGAAGCAGAAGTTTGTTCACAATATTCAGTGACATGAGATGTAATGATGACAGTTTCAGTGACAACATGACCTTCATCATCAGTACAAGTTTCAGTAACAGTAAGAGTATCTGGCAATTCAGTTGATTTGGTTTCATCAGATGGACTCTCTGAACTGGTGGACTCTGCTTCAGCACTGGATTGAGGCAAAGCAGTAGATTCAGGTTCAACACTGGATTCAGGCAAAGTAGAAGTTTCAGGTTCAGCACTACTAGAAATATCTGGAGTATATGGAGTACCGACAGAAAGGTAGACATCAACTGGGGTGCCATCGGTTTCAGAAATGGAATCAATAAAGTCATCAACTTCATCTCTCTTTCTACGTTGCTCTTCTGGACCAGAGTTAGTCAAGTGGACTTGATGTAATTGGGTGTACAAATTGTACAAGACTCTAGCTGGAATACTGACAATTCTTCCTGCAGAACGAATATCATTGGTGTATTGAATTCCACTAACACGAGCATAATAGTATTGAATGTCATAATCATTAACAGAATCAAAATTAAAGAATGTCTCCAAGTATTCTGGAATTTCAAATTCACAAACACCAGTTTCAAGATCAACTTCATCAACGGCATCACCATTTACGTAACATGTGACCAAAGATGGAGTACCAGATGGAATGTCAGAAGTAGTTGAAACAGCTTCACTACTTTCTTCAACACTTGATGATAAACTAGTAGAATTACTATCATTAGCAGAGGTAGATTCAGCTTCACCACTTTCACCAATACTGGATTCTTCAACAGCAGTAGACTCAGCATCAATAGAACCAGCATCAGTAGAACTTGCAGTGACAGATTCTCCTGATGATGTTTCGTCCGCTGATTGCTCAGATGATGTTTCAACAACAGTGTCTTCAGAATATGTTTCCACAGTAGGTTGATCAGATGATGATGATGATGTATTTGGTTCATCAGTAGCAACAGCAGTGGCAGCTTCATTCAATCTAGTCGTAACACTGGCTGGTGGCATCCAGTATGGTTCCCAAACACCAGCAGATGAACAAATGGAAGAAGCTAAACTGGTGGCAACTACAACATCTTCACCACGACAGTTGTCAGCAATACAGTTACCGATTCCACCAGCAAAGTTTGGCATGATACATAAACAACCAGTATCCCAGTATGGACATGGTGTTTGTCCGGTATTTTGGAAAAGACAAGGTTTGGCACAATCTGGATACAAATCGTAGATAGGATCGGCAAATCCATTAATACTAGCTGTCTTTGGAACACTTGGATAAGTGGCATATGGATTGTCATCATCGCCATTGGTTGAAGTCACTTGAGCAGATGATTCAGCAGTTGACGTATTTTCAACGACAGGCACTTCAGTGGATGACTCTTCAACAACTGGTTCTTCGGTGGAGGTTTCTTCAGCAGGTTGTTCCGATGAGGATTCTTCAACAACAGGTGCTTCAGTGGATGATTCTTCAACTGCCGGTGCTTCGGTGGATGATTCTTCAACAACTGGATCATGGGTAGATGTTTCTTCAACAACTGGTTCTTCAGATGATGTTTCTTCAACAGCAGGTGCTTCGGATGATGTTTCTTCAGTAACAGGTTCTTCAGTGGAAGTTTCTTCTACAACGGGTTCTTCAGATGAGGTTTGTTCAGCTGGTTGTTCAGAAGATGTTTCTTCTGGTTCTTCAGTAGCAACAGCAGTAGCAGCTTCATTCAATCTAGTAGTCACACTGGCTGGTGGCATCCAGTATGGTTCCCAAACACCAGCAGAGGAACAAATGGATGAGGCTAAACTGGTGGCAACTACAACATCTTCACCACGACAGTTGTCGGCAATACAGTTACCGATTCCACCAGCAAAGTTTGGCATGATACATAAACAACCAGTGTCCCAGTATGGACATGGTGTTTGTCCGGTGTTTTGGAAAAGACAAGGTTTGGCACAATCTGGATACAAGTCGTAGATACGATCAGCAAATCCATTGATACTGGCTGTCTTTGGAACACTTGGATAAGTAGCATATGGATTATCATCATCACGGGCTCGTATTGGGGCAGCAGTAAGGATTTCCTCAGCTAAAGCAAGGGAAATAGTTAAAGCGAATGTAAGTAAAAATTGCATGGTCGACCTCGCAGGAAATTTTTGCAGTAAAAGTAGTGGCTTTGAGCGAGTGTAGGATCAGTAGATCAAAAAAATACTAGTTCAATTACGTGGTAGCAATTGTTATAGACAAAGTCTTAGTGATCGGTGTTTTAGTTTAAATAGTACTGGAGTGATAAAAATCAAGAGTCGTAAATAGGAGGCTGTTATAGGTATACATGATTTTGGAAATAGGAGGGAATGGCTATATTTATATTTGTATCAGCAACAACACTTTGAATTGGAGAACATGCAATAATCGAAGTGACGCGGATGAGTGAAAATCGACAATGTATAGGAGTGAAATCAGATGTAGCGTTAGTAGTAAGGTTATGAATATGATTTAGGATTATGCATATTATTCTTGAAGCTCGAATTACCGATATTATCAATAAACTGGCCAATTACAGCCAATCAAAGTCACGCTAAGGGTGTAATGTTGTTTCCCCCAAAAGAAAAAGCAAACACAAAATGAACTATAAATTATCAAAAATACAAACAATATATGCAAAGCAAACCAAAATGCAACCGTAAAAATCTAAAATACCCTCTAAAGTAGTCAAAAAAATCAATAAAACCGCATCACTCTGCTGTTCGTGCTCTTGTTGATTTCTCAAGTAACATGCATAGGGAACTATTTAAGGAAAATAACCTTTTTTTATCCATTGCTATATTTAGGTTTTCTTACTTTTGATTTCTTGCACATGGTCATCAAGCAGGCATTTATCGGTGGTCAAGTAATACATGAACCCAAGCTAATACTTAGTAACGGGTTATAAGCACCAGTATCCTTTTGGATCATCAAATAGATAATCATAGGTAGAGTGCAAAATATCTGCAATATCGACGGGATCTTGAAACTTTTAGTGAACTCAAAGCTTGTAATAGGCGTTTGGTTCTCTTCTCATCTTAAAGTTGAATAGATACTCGTGTAGTTTATTAGTAGTTTTGTTTTGTTATTGATTGGTGTTGCAGAAATTGCATAATGCAGAGACGAGTTAATTGCTGCAGATGGAATAGATAAAATATTAATATTCTCGATTATTCAGTACATGAGATACAAAAATTATATAACAATTGAATCATATCAAAAAACCCATATTAAAGTTTGATCTCTAGATATTGATTTATGACATATTATAACTTTTAGAAATTGACGGGTCCAGTTGGATGGGCTCATTAGCAGATTCAAATATTTTGTGTAGTTCTGAAAATTTGTAACGAATGATTTTGTCTCGTTTAGTAACAGCTATGCTTTAGTGCGGAGTAAAAAAATCGATTGAGCCAATCACCATAGAGCGCAAACCACGAGCAACGAGAAAAAAAAAACTAAGGACAAGAAATTCTTATTCAAAGATTAACTACGAGTCTTAAAGCGGTAAGTCCGTAAGTAATTCAGTTGTAAATGAGGATAATCCACATAAACACAAGTTCACACATGTGTTTCTTGTAGTCATATTAATACCAGGAATTGGCTTTATTGCAAGAAACAATATAAACTATGGTCCATTTTAATCAGCCGTAAACCATGAGTATTTCTCTCAAAACCATTTTCTGATTGATCAGATAAAGATATTATAAGAAGATATCGGTGGATAAAAAAAAAAAACAATAATCAACTCATTTGTATAATATCCAAGAAAAAAAAAATTAAGTTAATCAGCCTTGTGTAATCTCCATCAGCATGATGAAATTTGTTGATTTAGGTCAATACATTTGTGGTCTAGGTAATTTTCTTGGTTCAGTACATATACTGTATGCCGCTGATATCGGGGAACGGTCGTTCAAGAAACTAACTCACGAAAACTAAAATCCATCTAAAAATTATCATCCGAAAAGATTCTGCGGAAACAAGTACATTTTTATACTTTGTACTGTATGATATCATAGTATGGGTAGTGAAGATCTGTCTAAGGAGTGTGTTCTGTGGGAATGATTTACATTTAAATTTTAAGTCGCATATAGTAATGCACATTTACAGTACAAACAAAAAAGGAATGTTCTTGTATTACTATGTAAACGGCAACATATTCAGTTCAGACTTATGGTAGTTAAAAAAAAAAAAAAGAAATGATCAAATAATAATTTACAGCTAAATGAATTACAGTACAAAGGTAAAAAAAAAAAAAAAAAATAATAATAATAAAAATTAAAAACTAGGCTGTAGAGATAATCTGATTTTCTTAGTATGGATACAGACAAGAATGAGTGTGGGTGTAATTTATTCTGGGCATCTCATTAACATCAAATATATATAGCAAAGGGGGTTTCTTCCTCTTTACTCCATTTTTTTTTTTAGAAAAGCTTCTTACTAGATTATTTTAGAACTACAACGATTGGTCAACTTTTCCACTATGGTTCTCGACGTTGAAACTCAGAAGTTCTTAGAACTGGAAAGAAATAAAAAATATCAATGGATAGCTTTTGCATTCAGTATACTTATATTCGTGGCTAATGGATTTGTTTTTTATTGGCTTCCAAGATTCTTCAGAAGTAATAGATACGTGAAATCCAACCGCTTCAAACCATATTTCATATTTGTTGACTTTTGGGAAACGCTTAATTCAAAAGTTTCCTTACGAGTTGGAAAGAAGGTTTATTATTTTAAACCAAGTTTACTAGCATTATCCATTTGCTTCGTACTACTTAATGGAAAATTATGTTATATTGAAACCGATGATCTTGATTACAAACCTAGAACATTTATCATTGGTAAACGTTGTGCAAGAATTGCAATAGGTCAAATGCCTGCTATGTTTTTAGCTGCTACCAAGGGTGACTTTGTTACTGCCCTTACTGGTTTGACATACGAAAGAGCTATATATTTTCATACCTGGCTTGCAACGTTGATGTTTCTGTTAATCACTGCACATGTTGGTATTGTTGGATATTATTGGGCTCATCCAAGTTATGGTATCATTCCAAAATACCCCAAGTTTGTTTACGGGATTATTGGTTATGTTTGCTTTGTATTTTTGACTTTTGCTAATGTCGCCATCATTCGTAAATATGCATTTGAATTTCTTATGGTCAATCACCGTGCACATTCATTCATAATGTTGTTGATGGCATTCCTTCACCATGATAACTCCAAGGCTATGATTATTGTTGGTATTCATTTACTTGTGGTTGATAAAGTATTTGCAAGAATTTATGGAATTTTACACTCTAGAGCCTCACCAACCAAAGGGTTCTCAGAATTTGAAATCCTTGATGAAGATACCATTAGAGCAACTATCCCTATCAAAGTATCAAAAACAAACCCAAATCCTTGGTATAGATTGTTTTTGTTTAAATTTGGTACCTGGATTGGAGGTCTGCACATATATTTGAATGTCCGAAAAGTTGGTTTTTCCAATATCACCCTTTGCTATTGCCAGTTTACCAAATAGTGGAAATATGACATTGATTATCAAAAAGAGAAATGGCTTTACCAAAAAATTATATGACCAAGTTAAACTTATTAGAGATCAACAGCTCGAGAATGGAATTGATGAAGATTTACCTGACTACAAAAAACCATCAGATCCAAATATTGTTAAATTAAAATCAGCATTCCGTGGTCCATCCCTGGGTAAATTCCAACCATTGATTACATTCGATTCTGTGATATTTTTTGCACAAGGTTGTGGGGCTTCCTTTATATTACCAGTGTGTTTGGACTTGTTACAAATAATAGAAAAAAGAGAGGTATTGAAAGACTATTTGGGAAGACCAGCACATCCATATTTGAAAATTAACTGGTCAGTCAAGAAATCATCAGATGTATTAGGATATGATTTTATAATTAAGAAATTGATACCTTATATTAACTCAGGTAAACTTGACCTTCATATCTTTGTTCAAAATGGAGATGTCGAATTGGAAGAAGTTAAATCTCAATTGGTTGAATCCAAGTCAAAGAAAGAAACTGAAATCATATCTGTTTATAGTGATTCTTTATCAATTGGTACTTCTTCTATTTCAAATTCACCAATCAAGTTTGCTTATTCAGAGAGTATGAATGTGGGAAAACTTCTTGAGTCACATATTGCTAGTATGCATTTCCCAGAACAACAATCGTATAACACACTTGCAGTTATGAGTTGTGGTATTGGTAAGTTTGGTGATGAGGTCGCTTGTGAAACTCAGAAATATACCTGGGTCAAAGGTGCTCCAAGTATTTACTATTATGACGAATCGTATAACACATAAATAGTACTGTAAATATATTGATTTCGAGGTTTAATGATAATTGTGTAAAAAAAAAAAAATTCCATTCTCTAGCGTTCCTTTTAATGTATTGCTGTGGCTCTGCGTAAGGCTGCAAAAAAAAAAAAAAATTAAGGTTCATTGAACTTGAGCATTTTTATTATTCTCAACTAGGTAACCATCAAGGTTGAGAAATTGCTCAATCAAAACAATAGTCAAAATACACAACTCATAAAAGTCACCATAATTCTAGCCTATTACTAATCAATGATAACCATGAACCGAATTGTATGCTTTGATTAGGGTTCCCCAATCAATGTTAGTGTATATGTATAGAATAAAGAACAGACAATCGCGCCACAAACCGTTGGTATCAAAATCAATGTACATGTAGTATACAAGACAACGATCCTTCAATTTACTCCACAGTTATTGAACCACAACTAGTACTATAAAAGGGCTTAAATTATTCCCTGTTTTTCTTCCTTCTTCAAAAAAAATTTTTTTTTTTTTTTTTAGATTACGTACTATTATTCCTGTTCTATCAACATCATTCCAACTTCATTTCAATGTCTCCAAGAGAAAAGATTACATTACCAAAAATTGACTGGCTGGTTGAAGAATTGGAACCATATATTTCAAGAGAAATCAATGATTTACACATTAATAAGGTATGTCCAATAGACAATGATATAATACTTGATGTTCTATTATTTACTAACTCTTTTGAAAAATAGCACCATGTTACTTATGTTAACGGATATAACGCTGCCATTGATGCATTAGCTGCTGCTGAAGCTAAGAATGATGTCAAATCCGTTGTGGCTATTCAACAAAATATCAAGTTCCATGGTGGTGGCCATACTAATCATACGTTGTTTTGGAAAAGTTTAGCTCCAGTTAGTAATGGTGGGGGTAAACACCCAGATGAAAATTCACCTTTAGGTAAACAAATTGTCAAACAGTATGGATCTGTACAAAATCTTATCGATATCACTAATGCTAAATTGGCAGGTATTCAAGGGTCTGGTTGGGCATTTATTGTTAAGAACAATGAAAATGGAGGTCAGTTGGATGTTATTACCACTGCTAACCAGGATACCATCACTGCACCATATTTGGTTCCATTGATTGGCATTGATGCTTGGGAACATGCTTATTATTTACAATACCAGAATGTCAAGCTTGATTATTTCAAAGCTATTTGGAATGTCATCAATTGGGCTGGTGCAGAAGAAAGATTTTCTGCGTAACATCGTACGTAGTTTACTATAGAGTAAATATAAACTTTATTATTGATTAATTTGAATAGTATATTAGTGATTAAGAAAAGTATGGCACCTAATTCAACAAACTCTAAATTCCCAACCAGTAGAAAAGCAAAAAAAAAAAAAAATACGATTCTCGAAATCACGCTGGTTTGCTACAGTACAATTTTTTTTTTATTTTTTCCTTAAGTATTCTCCTTTTTCTTCTCTTTCTTGTTTGTTTCTTGATCTTATCTGTATTTGCCACTAATAGTAACTATCACAAATGTTTAACTCAAAGGTATATCCTGCATTGGAGGAATTGAAACAACCACTTTCACAGGAACAGCTTCGAGTTTTAAAAGATCAACTTCAATCAGAAGAACCAAACCCAACCCCACAAACTAGATTTAACTATGCATGGGGATTAATTAAATCTGGAAACCATAAACAACAAGAATTTGGTGTTCAAATTCTTACTGAATTATACAAAAGTGAAAAAGATATGAGAAGAGAAGTATTGTATTATCTTAGTTTAGGTTCATTCAAGCTTGGAGATTATACCAATGCAAAGAGGTACGTGGAGGCGTTATTGCAAATCGAGCCACATAATCTGCAGGCGCAAACATTATTGGAGAACATTGAAGATAAAATTACTACAGAAGGATTGATTGGCCTTGGAGTTGTGACAGGTATAGTTGCAATTGGTATTGGTGTAATTGGTGGGTTGGTTAGAAGGAATAGAAAGTAAATACGATAATGTAGCAAAAACGGTACCTCCTCACACCAAAAAAAAAAAAAAATATTCGAATACATAATTTTTATTTTTATTTTTTATTTTTATTTTTGTTTTTGTTTAACGTACTCATGTTAAATGACATTACCAATGAATGATGATTTGGGAAATAACATTGCCAAAAAGGTGATTGATTTATTCAATGAATTGGATTTAAAGTCTGGTAAACCAGTAACAAGGTCAAATGGAGTACAAGAATGGACTGTATTAGCAAGTATTGTTGCGATAATCGATGACTCGAAATCAAACCCATCACGTTAACAACAGGGGTAAAAACATTACCCGATAAGTTCAGAGCCTATTCAAATGGGATGATGGTACATGATATGCATGCGGAAATTTTATCTATTCGATTATTTAATTATTATCTTCTTGAGAAGAACTGTGCATTGGTGGAACGAGATGGAGATTCTTTCAAACTTCGAAGCAACATCAAACTTGCACTTTTTATAAGCGAACCACCTTGTGGTGACGTATCAATGAATCATGTTGCTTCAAATTTAGATGATAATGAGCCATGGGTTCCTAGAAAAAAACAGAAACTAAATAGAGGTAGAAATAATTTTGGTGCATTAGGTGTGGTTAGAACAAAACCAGGAAGACTGGATAGTCTTATTAGTCTATCCAAGTCATGCTCGGATAAGTTGTGTTTAAAGCAGTTGACTGGTATTTGTAATACGATTACTTCAAGTATATTTAATGAACCTATATTTCTTGATTACATGGTAACCAAGAATATTGCACATGAGGATTTTGATCGGTGTTTCAAGTCAAGGTTTGACTTGCCCAATGTACATTATTTGAGTGTTTTAAGTTATGATTATGATAAATACTGTTTTGAAAAGAGTGATGAAAAATCTTCATCACCATTATCATTACTATATCTAGTTCCATCAAAATTTACACAAGTGTTGAATAATGGTGTCAAAAATGGTTCCTATGTCAAGAATAAACCTCCAAGGTCTGGAGGTGAAAGTATTATATGTAACCAAAATATGATGAGAAAACTTCAAACAATAAAGATCATTGATTTTCCTGATTATCAGACTTTCAAAAAATCTAACGAAATCCGTCAAGAGTTGAAGAAATTAGGACAAGATAAATTACAAGATTGGATATATACGAGCGATGATAATTTCCAAATATAGAGTCTATACGTGCATTATGATACATATATCTACGAAGTAATTAATCAGAGTCTGATGCTGAACCTTCGTCGTCGCCATTTTGGTTTTCAAATTCGGCCAATTGTTCTGCTTCAGTAGGTTCCATGGAAATAGCATACTCTGCACTTTCCAATAATTCGAGTAATTTATCATGATCTTTATCAACATAATCCTTTGGTTTGAGATTATACTTGTCTTTTATTCTTGGATCTGCCCCGGCATCCAATAAATTGTCAATGATAAAGTAACCATGTTCTGGTTCCCCATTATTTGTGTATTTGACTGCCAAATGTAATGGAGTTTCTCCTTCTCTATTTTGAGGATCAATCTCAACACCTTCAATATCCAATACAATGTCTATAAATTCCCAATTTCCAAATAGAGAAGCTATGTGCAATGGGGTATTATTGGTGATCACTTCCCTCGTAGAATTGATTAGTTCCGATAACTTAACCGAATCATTATTTAATTCAACTTTTATAGTTAACAATAATTCTGTGTTGTTTCTTCTTGCTGATTCCAAAATCTGTTCGGAAAATGAGGCACCTTCGGTGGAATTGGTAGTAGTTGGTGTATCTGTCATGGTAGTCTGTTTTATCTAAGAGAGAACAACTATAAAAGCAGGTGTTGTCAATTTTTTATGGTTTTCATTTCTTTTTTTTTTTTTCTGCTTCGTTTCTGTCCACACCCGGTTAAATCAAGTTACCGATTTGGTACGAATTTTGTAGGTACATTACGGAAAATAAATATGAGAGGTGAAATACAGTGTACATAGACGATATTAACCTACTACACCAAAGAGAACATATCACCTTTCACTTCATAAATGAGAATGATTTATAAAAAACGAAGAAAAAAAATTAATGCAATTATTCCTTGGGTGCAATGTATTCTAAGGATATGCTCAGAACTATCAAACTTTACTTATCACATCATCCTTACTAATCGGAAACTAATCAATTGATGGAAAAAGAAAAATAAAATAAAAAATTTTTTTCTCCCCCATTTTTCATTCTTGCTATCCTTATTTTTCCTTGGTTAACAATTGCACCAACAACTATACCTGATTAGTTTTTATATTTACAATGGTTAAACCAATTATTGCTCCTTCAATTTTAGCTGCAGATTTTGCCAATTTAGGTTGTAACTGTAAGAAAGTTGTTGACACCGGTGATGTTGAGTGGTTACATTTGGATGTTATGGATGGACATTTTGTCCCTAACATTTCCTTGGGTCCTCCAATTATTGAAAGTTTAAGAAAACAATTTCCTCGTGAAAGTGAAAAACCAATCGTTTTTGATTGTCATATGATGGTTTCTGAACCAGATGAATGGATTGAAGAAATTGCCAAGGCTGGTGGTGATTCATACACATTTCATTTCGAAGCCACCAAAGATCCTGCAAGAGTCATTAAAAAGATTAAAGAGCATGGATTAAAGGCTGCTATGGCCATCAAGCCAAAAACACCTGTTGAAGAAGTATATCCATATGTTAAAGATTTGGATATGGTTTTGATTATGACTGTTGAGCCAGGTTTTGGTGGTCAAAAGTTCATGCCTGATATGATGCCAAAAGTTGAAAAATTGAGAGAAAAATATCCACATTTAGATGTTCAAGTTGATGGTGGATTAGGTAAAGATACCATTCAACCTGCTGCTGATGCTGGTGCTAATGTTATTGTTGCTGGTACTTCCGTGTTCAAACCAGAAGATCCGAAACCAGTTGTTCAATTTTTAAAACAGACTGTTGATGATGCACTCAAAGCTAGATCTTCTTAGATGATAGAAATATATTACAAAATATTAACGTATAATATTATTAATATGAAAAATTATGTGTACTGGTTTTTTCTTTTTTCTTTTTTATTTTTTTTTTTTTGTAGAATCATACTAGAATGACTGTATACCTAAAGTGGTCCCTTCAGGGTCAGCAACTACAGAATAACCAGACTTGGTATGATTTTCTATCACACTCCATAAAGCTTTTTTAACTTGATCCAATTTTGTTTGCTTTTGTTCTTCAGTTAATCCTTGGTCGATATCCATAGATTCTGAATTGGATTTAGCAGCTTTATTAGCAGCCATATACTTTTGATTTCTAGCAATTTTTTTGGCTCTTTTATTAGATAATGTTGTAGTAGTCATAATTGTTGAAGGAGCTGGAGTTTCTCCAGTATATAAAGCAACAGCTTGAGAATCTGTTGGTCTTGGAGCAGTAGTTCCTTTAGATGCGTATCGAGATGTTGATGATCTTGTTGCTGTTGTTCTACGAGCTGCTCTTTTTCTTCCTAATGATTTAGCATGACTATGTGCATGCATCTTAATCTTTGGTTTATTTATAGCATTTCTTCCGGCCATTTTGATAGATTATTATATGTAATGTGTTGAATAAATGGTTTAGTATGTTGTAACTGATAATCAATAAAATAATTTATCTCATCTCCTCTTCTCAAAAAACCAAAAAAAAAAAAAATAAAAATAAAAAATTGTGAAAGGTAAAATCTGCCCCAAAAGAAATCAAAAAAGCGCACAAGCAATTTATGTGCAGGAATTTAGAAATCAATTGTTGCGAAAGGGGCTTTGTCTGAATTGATTAAAAGTTGAACTTTATAAATAGACGTCTGTCACTAATGGTTTGTGTCGTGACTAACAGTTGAAATATTTTATTTATGTACCTTAATCTTTCAACACTATAAGTCAACCAACTGTATTTATAATTTTTACTAAACCTTTGTACTATAGCAATCATTGACTCTTTAGATTATCAATCAAGTATTGAAATAAAAGATTATCGTGATTCCACCAGTTACCAATATTCAAAATTTTGTTACCCACTTTGATAAAAGCAAATTGTTAGTATTGGTTACTATTCTCTACTAAGAGAACCAGTTGTCTTACAGAGGGCCCGTACCATTGGCAGATTACAGTCACTTCTAAAAAGTTTGAACCATTTTGTTTTTGACTCTAAAATTCGTGCGAACATCGACCAATAATAAAAATCCTTTCACGTTTGTTTAGTGTTCAGCAATTTGAAAGCTCGGATATTAATTTAAAGATATGAAACAAGGACTACACAATAGAAAATAATTAATGTGATATACAGTAATATTTCCCCTCTTAATGTACTTGTTACATCTTTTGAGAAGAATGTTTTAATAACATTTTTGTTAAAATTCTTTAGTAAATCTTGCGAACCTTGTGATAACTAAAATTTCTTAAAAATTGAATATTGAATTCACCTATTAATCTTATAATTATTATTCTACCAATTTTTACATTGATTACAGTTTTCAACTTACACGAAGCATTCTGAGTTGGAATAGTGATAATGTTCTCGTAATTAAAGTTCTTAGAAGGTCATAATTGGGCTACACACGAAATAACATGATTTACCTCCGCTTCTCGTTTTATCCTGTATATTACTACTGTATTTCAGTTCAGTAAAAAAAAAAAAAAAAACGAGCCAAATTTGTTTTTTTTTTTTTAAAAATGATTGTGAGTTAATTCCGTTTCGTATTGAGTGTCTCGAATAAGTTACGAGTATCATGACGATCACTTTAACAATAGCGAAAAATTTTTAGTGGATTCATTTTGATTCCATAATAAAGAAAAGAAATCATAATACTATCACGATAAGTCCAAACTAGTAATTCAAATACATGCTGGAAAGAACATTATTATTCAAGAAAATGTCAATCCTGCTAATTCACCTATTCATCCCAAATCTTGATGCTAATGCAAGGTGGTATTATTGTCTAGAACGATTTGGTAGAACTCAACATCTCGATGTATTCACTTCATCCGTGTAGAATTACCCTCCATACAAAAAAGGTGCCAATGAATGATGACAATACACTGTACTCAGAGTTCAAGAAACAAAAACATTGGGGAGGTTTACTAATATCAAAAAAAAAAGTTTCTTTCTACTTGGCTCCAAGAATTAACGCATTGCAGTGATGAATTAATAATTGAAGTCCATCTATGGATAATTTTCATGTTAATTCCGTCTGTAATTTTTCTTTTTTGTCCTCTCCCTGTCTGAAAGTAATCACAATTTTAACCGATAAGTTCGTTTTTAAAATTCCAGATTTACAATGGAGAATCTGGTTACATTAACAAAGGAAAAAAAAAAAAAAAAAATAAAAACATTTGACATCATTAAACTTAAATTAATCTGCCTAATGTCACAACCCTTCACCCTTAATTTCTCAAGGAAAGACAAGATTAAGGATAACTATAATTAAAACCCTGTTGATCAAACAGCATTACAAATAGAAATACAAATTACATAAACCACGATCATGGAACAAGTAGGTCTGAAGCTCATCGTGTGCTAATCAATTTAATATACTCAATTTAATCTAATCAATTAAATCAATCAGTAGCATGTGGTTCCACTACTTTACCTTAATTCATGCATTATGCTCCCACAGGCATTGAACATTTTTAAAATTTAATGCAAAGTAACACTATGGACTTACCGCTATATTCACTTAGTAAGTTTCTACGCTCAAGACGATAAATTCGGTGAACGACTAACGCGCGAGCTCAAACGTTGATTGGATGAATACAAAGGTATGAAGTACCACAAAGTTAATCTGGTTAACTCGGTTGCATTAGATTTTGGGCCAAGCAAACAATACCACCTACACTAAAAAAGCAACAAAGTTAAATGACTGCACACTAACAATCAATGAATCTATATTCCAAGTATTTCACTAGACGCTTAAAATCTTTTACTTGGTGAAATTCGTTAACTGAGATTTCCTAATCCATCCTAACTTCAATAATGGTAGTAATTTCTCTTGTCTTTAGTTGCTCGTGGTACATTTTGTGTTTGCTTTCTTGGAGTAGTACTTCATGTCCCTAACCCAGTTTGAATCGTTTGTATTGGCCAATTAATTGATAATATCGGGCATTGTTTCTGCAGGAATACTATGCATAATCCTAGATCATATTCATAACCTCATTGCGAAGTCTACTCCTAATTGATCTTTTAGATATTATCGGTTTATTTCATCCGCATCACTTCGATTATTGCATGTTCTCCAATTCAAAGTGCTGTTGCAGATGCATATATAAATAAAATACATTCCCTCCTGCCCCCAAAATCATGTAAAACTATGACAACCTCCTATTTACGACTCTTGATTTTTATCACTCCAGTACTACTGTAACTACAGCTCACATAGCTACAACTCCTTCTACAACAATCGCTATCACGTACTTGGACTAATATTTTTTTGATCTACTGATCCTACACTCGCTCAAAGCCACTATTTTTACTGCAAAAATTTCCTGCGAGCGCGACCATGCAAATTTTTTTCACGTTTGCTTTAACTATTTCCCTTGCTTTAGCTGAGGAAATCCTCACTGCTGCCCCAATACGAGCCCGTGATGATGATAATCCATATGCTACTTATCCAAGTGTTCCAAAGACAGCCAGTATCAATGGATTTGCTGATCGTATCTACGACTTGTATCCAGATTGTGCCAAACCTTGTCTTTTCCAAAACACCGGACAAACACCATGTCCATACTGGGACACTGGTTGTTTATGTATCATGCCAAACTTTGCTGGAGGAATCGGTAACTGTATTGCCGACAACTGTCGTGGTGAAGATGTTGTAGTTGCCACCAGTTTAGCCTCATCCATTTGTTCCTCTGCTGGTGTTTGGGAACCATACTGGATGCCACCAGCCAGTGTGACTACTAGATTGAATGAAGCTGCTACTGCTGTTGCTACTGAAGAACCAGAAGAAACATCTTCTGAACAACCAGCTGAACAAACCTCATCTGAACAACCAGTTGTTGAAGAAACTTCTACTGAAGAACCTGTTGCTGAAGAAACATCATCTGAAGAACCAGTTGTTGAAGAAACATCATCTGAAGAACCAGTTGTTAAAGAAACTTCCACTGAAGAACCAGTTGTTGAAGAAACCTCCACCGAAGCACCAGTTGTTGAAGAGTCATCTACTGAAGAACCAGTTGTTGAAGAAACATCTTCCGAAGAACCTGTCGTTGAAAATACATCAACTGCTGAATCATCTACTCAAGTTACTTCAACTACTGCTGGTGCTGATAATCCATATGCTACTTATCCAAGTGTTCCAAAGACAGCCAGTATCAATGGATTTGCTGATCGTATCTACGACTTGTATCCAGATTGTGCCAAACCTTGTCTTTTCCAAAACACCGGACAAACACCATGTCCATACTGGGACACTGGTTGTTTATGTATCATGCCAAACTTTGCTGGAGGAATCGGTAACTGTATTGCCGACAACTGTCGTGGTGAAGATGTTGTAGTTGCCACCAGTTTAGCCTCATCCATTTGTTCCTCTGCTGGTGTTTGGGAACCATACTGGATGCCACCAGCCAGTGTGACTACTAGATTGAATGAAGCTGCTACTGCTGTTGCTACTGAAGAACCAGAAGAAACATCTTCTGAACAACCAGCTGAACAAACCTCATCTGAACAACCAGTTGTTGAAGAAACTTCTACTGAAGAACCTGTTGCTGAAGAAACATCATCTGAAGAACCAGTTGTTGAAGAAACATCATCTGAAGAACCAGTTGTTAAAGAAACTTCCACTGAAGAACCAGTTGTTGAAGAAACCTCCACCGAAGCACCAGTTGTTGAAGAGTCATCTACTGAAGAACCAGTTGTTGAAGAAACATCTTCCGAAGAACCTGTCGTTGAAAATACATCAACTGCTGAATCATCTACTCAAGTTACTTCAACTACTGCTGGTGCTGATAATCCATATGCTACTTATCCAAGTGTTCCAAAGACAGCCAGTATCAATGGATTTGCTGATCGTATCTACGACTTGTATCCAGATTGTGCCAAACCTTGTCTTTTCCAAAACACCGGACAAACACCATGTCCATACTGGGACACTGGTTGTTTATGTATCATGCCAAACTTTGCTGGAGGAATCGGTAACTGTATTGCCGACAACTGTCGTGGTGAAGATGTTGTAGTTGCCACCAGTTTAGCCTCATCCATTTGTTCCTCTGCTGGTGTTTGGGAACCATACTGGATGCCACCAGCCAGTGTGACTACTAGATTGAATGAAGCTGCTACTGCTGTTGCTACTAATGAACCAGATACATCATCTTCATCTGAAGAACCAGTTGTTAAAGAAACTTCCACTGAAGAACCAGTTGTTGAAGAAACCTCCACCGAAGCACCAGTTGTTGAAGAGTCATCTACTGAAGAACCAGTTGTTGAAGAAACATCTTCCGAAGAACCTGTCGTTGAAAATACATCAACTGCTGAATCATCTACTCAAGTTACTTCAACTACTGCTGGTGCTGATAATCCATATGCTACTTATCCAAGTGTTCCAAAGACAGCCAGTATCAATGGATTTGCTGATCGTATCTACGACTTGTACCCAGATTGTGCCAAACCTTGTCTTTTCCAAAACACCGGACAAACTCCATGTCCATACTGGGACACTGGTTGTTTGTGTATCATGCCAAACTTTGCTGGTGGAATCGGTAACTGTATTGCTGACAACTGTCGCGGTGAAGATGTTGTAGTTGCCACCAGTTTGGCTTCTTCCATCTGTTCATCTGCTGGTGTCTGGGAACCATACTGGATGCCACCAGCCAGTGTGACTACTAGATTGAATGAAGCTGCTACTGCTGTTGCTACTGATGAACCAGATACATCATCATCCTCATCTGATCAGCCTACTGTGGAAACATATTCTGAAGACACTGTTGTTGAAACATCTTCCGAAGCACCAGTTGTTGAAGAAACCTCCACCGAAGCACCAGTTGTTGAGGAAACATCCGCTGTGGTATCTGTTACTAGTTCTGCTGAATCCTCTGTAGAATCCACTAGTTCATACTCAGTACCATCTCCAATACCATCCAAAATAGCTTGTTTGCTTAATGGTGAAGAAATATCCACTGTTGATTACGAGTCAGGTACTTGTGCTTTTGTACTCCCACCAGACTTGGAAGTGTTCTTTAGTTACGTTTCCTCAGTTGACTATAACGTGCAATACTTCTATGCAATTGTCGATGACCAAAGATATACTAACGCTATTCGTGCTGCAGGTAGAATGATTATTATTCCAGCCAGATTCTTGGTTGATACTACTATTCCATTATTCAAAGTTCACTTGCAACATGCTCCAACAAGAAAGAGAGATGAAGTTGACGATTTTATAGACTCCATTTCTGATGAAGAAGGAACGCCAGTTGATGTCAACATAGGTGCTTCTCCTGTTGTTGAAGAGTCTTCCAGTAGTGAACAGGTAATCGAGGAAACGTCATCCAATGAATCTATTGTTGCTGAAACCTCATCCGATATTCCTGTTTCTGAAGCCTCGTCAATCCAAGACTCCTTTGTTGATACACCATCTACAGAGCCTGTTACAGAAGAAACATCATCATCTGAAGTACCTGTCGTTGAAAATACATCAACTGCTGAATCATCTGCTCAAGTGACTTCAACTACTGCTGGTGCTGATAATCCATATGCCACTTATCCAAGTGTTCCAAAGACAGCTAGTATCAATGGATTTGCTGACCGTATCTACGACTTGTACCCAGATTGTGCCAAACCTTGTCTTTTCCAAAACACCGGACAAACTCCATGTCCATACTGGGACACTGGTTGTTTGTGTATCATGCCAAACTTTGCTGGTGGAATCGGTAACTGTATTGCCGACAACTGTCGTGGTGAAGATGTTGTAGTTGCCACCAGTTTAGCCTCATCCATTTGTTCCTCTGCTGGTGTTTGGGAACCATACTGGATGCCACCAGCCAGTGTGACTACTAGATTGAATGAAGCTGCTACTGCTGTTGCTACTGATGAACCAGATACATCATCATCCTCATCTGATCAACCTACTGTGGAAACATATTCTGAAGACACTGTTGTAGAAACATCATCTGCAGATACTGTTATTGAAGAAACTTCTAGTCCTGCTGAAGAAACTTCTAGTCCGCCTGAAGAAAGTTCTAGTCCTGTTGAAGAAACATCATCCGAAGCACCTGTTACTGAAGAAACATCATCTGAATCACCTGTTACTGAAGAAACCTCCACTGAAGAACCTGTTACTGAAGAAACATCATCTGAAGCACCTGTTGTTGAAGAGTCAACTACTGAAGAACCTGTCGCTGAAGGTACATCAACTGTGGAATCATCTAGTCAAGTGACTTCAACCAATGGTGATGACGACAATCCATATGCTACATATCCAAGTGTTCCAAAGACAGCTAGTATCAATGGATTTGCTGACCGTATTTACGACTTGTATCCAGATTGTGCCAAACCATGTCTTTTCCAAAACACCGGACAAACTCCATGTCCATACTGGGATACTGGTTGTTTGTGTATCATGCCAAACTTTGCTGGTGGAATCGGTAACTGTATTGCTGACAACTGTCGTGGTGAAGATGTTGTAGTTGCCACCAGTTTAGCTTCATCCATCTGTTCATCTGCTGGTGTTTGGGAACCATACTGGATGCCACCAGCCAGTGTCACTACTAGATTGAATGAAGCTGCCACTGCTGTTGCTACTGATGAACCAGACAATTCATCATCCTCATCTGATCAACCTACTGTGGAAACATATTCTGAAGACACTGTTGTAGAAACATCATCTGCAGATACTGTTATTGAAGAAACTTCTAGTCCTGTTGAAGAAACTTCTAGCCCTGTTGAAGAAACTTCTAGTCCTGCTGAAGAAACTTCTAGTCCTGTTGAAGAAACTTCTGCTCCTATTGAAGAAACTTCTACTTCTGTCGAGGAGACTTCTGTTTCCGTCGAGGAGACTTCGACTAGTGTTGAAGAAACTTCTAGTAAAGAAGTTAGCGCTTCTGAATCTAGTTCTGTTGAAGAAACTAATGCTTCCGAGTCTACTATTGCAGAATCCGAATCGGCCCCAGTTTATTCCGAATCTGTCACATTCGAATCTAATTCTGCTCCTTCTGAAGCTACTACTAGTGAAGAAACTTCTGCTGAAGAAAGTGTATCTGTTGAGTCATCTTCTACTGTCGAAGGTACTAGTGAAGAAGCTTCCGTCACTTCTTCTGAAGTGCCTTCAGAAACACCATCTGAAGTTGGTTGTTTCATTAATGGTGAACAATTCTCCATTGTTGATTATGCTACTGGTGTGTGTGAATTTGAAATCCCAGATTACTTAGAAACTTTCTTCGACTTTGTCTCCCAAAATGACTACGACATTCAGTACTACTATGCTCGTGTCAGTGGCAGCCAATACACCAATGATATCCGTACTGCCGGTAGAATTGTTAGTATTCCAGCTAGAGTATTATTCAACATAGTGACTAAATTAAATCAAGTTCACTTACAACAATTACCTGTCAGAAAGAGAGATGAAGTTGATGATTTCATTGATTCTATCATTGATACTGATGGTACTGAAACTGATGTTGATCTTTCTGCTGGTCTTCCTGTGGATACATCATCAAGTGCCGCTGAGTCCACATCTGCACCTGCAACCGATTCTTCTGCCGCTGAATCTAGTTCTGTTGAATCTAGTGCTGTTGAATCTAGTGCTGTTGAATCTAGTGTTGCTGAATCTTCTGTTACTGAATCTTCTGCAGCTGAATCTAGTGTTGGTGAATCTTCTGCCGCTGAATCTAGTTCTGTTGAATCTAGTGCTGTTGAATCTAGTGCTGTTGAATCTAGTGTTGCTGAATCTTCTGTTACTGAATCTTCTGCAGCTGAATCTAGTGTTGGTGAATCTTCTGCCGCTGAATCTAGCACTGTTGAATCTTCTCCTGAATCTTCTGTTGCTGAATCTAGTGCTGTTCAATCTAGTGCTGTTGAATCTACCACTGAATCTGAATCCATTAGTGAATCTGTTACTGGTGCTGAATCTGAATCTGAATCTGAATCTATTACTGCTAGTGAGGGCCCATCTGATGAAATCAAATCAACTGAATTGCCAGATACTCTTACTGTTACTGAAACTTGTACTGATGATGAAGGTCATGTTGTCACTGAAACTGTCCTCATTACTTCTCATGTCACTGAATATTGTGAACAAACTTCTGCTTCTGGTGTACAATCATCAGCCTGTGATGAACAATCCAGTGCCAAATCTAAACAAAGTTCTGCATCCAAGGAACAAGATAAGGTTGTGACCACTATTTATTCATGTGAATCAGCCAAGAGTTCTCTTGAATCTATTAAATCCAGTGCTGAATCTGCTCATAAGACTGAAATTATTGCCAGTTGTGAAAGTGAATTAAGTTCCATCAAATCAGTTGAATCAGTTGCTTATGTTACTCTTACTTCATTGATTGAAGTTCAAGAATCATGTATTGATAAACAAACATCATTGGTTAAAGTTCAATCATCTGCTGCTTCTGTTCAATTGAGTGCCGCAGAGGCCCAAGAATCATCTCGTGCTGTTGAATATGCCAAATCTGCTGTTTCTGAAGCTTCTAAAGCTGCTGATCAAGTTGAAACTGTTGTTGAATACATCACTTTGACTGTTAGTCATGGAACTGTTCAAGCACAACAAACTTCTGGTGCTGGTGCTGGTGAATCCAGTTCTGGTGAATCTGGTTCTGGCTCATCTTCTGGTGAATCAACCGGATCAAACTCCTCTGGATCTGGTAATGAATCTGGCTCTGGTAACTCTTCTGGTCAATCTGGCTCCGGTGAATCCAGTTCTGGTTCTAACTCTGGTTCCAGCTCTGGCTCTGGCTCTGGCTCTGGTGAATCTAGTTCTGGTTCTAATGGTTCCAATTCTGGCTCTGGTAATGAATCTGGTTCCAGCTCTGGTTCTGGTTCCAATTCTGGTTCTGGTTCCAGTTCTGGTTCCAGTTCTGGTTCTGGCTCAGGCTCAGGCTCAAGTTCTGAAGGATCATCAAACAATGATTCCAATGAAAATAATAATAATAATGTCAATGTCAATGGAAATGAAGGAACATTATCTACATTGATTTCAACATCAAGTTATTCAAATTCAATTATATCAACTGATCAAGCATCAAGTACTAATACAAATATTGTTGCTGTTGCTAATTCTGCATCATCATCATCATCATCTATTGGTGGTAGTGTATTAACTTTGATTATTTCAACTGGTTTGTTTATTGGATTTTTGATTTAAGATCATCAGTATTATTATTATATTATTATTTTGACATTCTTGTGGATATTCTTATTCTTTTTTAAACAAAAAGAATGAGTTTTATGTTTAAGTTTCGGTATTATCTTTTTTTAAATTTTAAATTTTTAAAAGATGATTTTTTATTTTATTAGTATTTTTTTTTCTTCTTTCGGTACACTTTTTGTGTTTATCAATTTTCATATAATTATATATATATATATTCAAAGTATAAATATTTAAAATATATTTGAAATTATTATTATTCTCTTATTTTTTTTTTCTTTATTGATAATTAATTCATTAAAATTTCGTATAAAAAATCAACCAAAAATTTCTGTCAAATGCTGCTTTACTTTTTTTTTTTGGGTGCCAAAAAATTGAAAAAAAAAAACTTCATACAATTGTCAAACATATCGTTGATCTTACTTCAAAGATACACTACAATAAATAAATACAAAAAATAATATAAATAAATAATCATACAAATATATACGAATCAAAAAAAGAATAAATTTTTTGAATACCCAAGAAGAATAAAGTGTGATGGGATGAGGAATATTCAAATAATATACATAGAGTATATATATATAAAACAAAAGAAAATTTAGAAAAAAAAAAAAAAAAAAAAAAAGGAAAGACGTAAGTTTTTTTTTTTTTTGTAAATAAACATCATTAATTTTCAACTTTATCTTGTTGTTGTTGTTGTTGTTGTTGTTGTGGTACTGATAAAGAAGATGGGGTAGATACAACAATTGCTCTTGGTAAAGGAGGACTTGAAGATTTTTTAATTGGTGATACTTCATTCAATTTTAATTGTTGAAAATGTAAATCATCATCTAAATCAGATCCAATGTCATCACTTTCCATATCTGAATCAAATGGAAGTGAACCAGTTACATTATGTTGATATCCTGAAACTAAATCATCATGATTAGAACCACCAGAACCAAGTGATGATTGTCTATCTTGGGTAGAAGGAACAACAATAGCATCATCAGCAGCACTAGCTGTTGCATCAGCAGCAGCAGCAGCAGCTGCTGCTCCAGTAGAAGAATCTGTAGTGGTATGAGGGTAAACATCTTTAGTTAAATGAGCTTCTTCACCTAATGGAGATGTACTTGTTGAAGTAACATCACTTTCTGCTGGAGCAAAATCAGGAATATTTGTAGAAAGATGTGTAGCCATGGCAGATTTGTTGGTAGGACTATTTGTTTCTGGAGATAATATTGTTCCTTCATGATTAGGTAATAATTTATAAGAATATCGAATTAAAAATTCAACAACTGCTTGAGATAAAGCATATTCAACAGGATCTAAATCATGACTTGGATGAAATAAAATTGATGGTTGGAAAATAGCTGCAAGATTTCTTGAACTCATTAAATTTTCTTTTGAATGATTTTGAACCATAGCAAGTAAATCCAAAATATAAAACAACAATTGTTTTGAAGCTACTGGTAATGAAGTAACCAACAGTTTATATTCTTCAATAGCACAATGAATTTCATGAGTAAGTTTTTTATAATTTTTTGACTTCTTTTTACTTCTATTATTAACATCTTCTTCACTCAATTGAACTTGAGGAGTTTGAGAAAATATATTTGATGAACCTTCTGAATTTTTACGTGGGGCATTTTCACCATTTAATCTACCAACATTTGCTTCAGTTAATAATTGTGATGAATCCAATAAATCTGATGCTGACGCCAAATTGTTATTTGTTGTTGTTGTTGTTGTTGGGTTTTCACCATTTTGAGAAAGTGATGGTCGATTAATACTACTATTACTTGTGGCAATAATGGCAGCATCTTTTGAAGCTATAGATTTGATGGGATTTTCTGCTTTATACCTCATATAACTAATAATTCTATTCCTACTTCTTAAAGGTTCACGGAATAATTCATACATATCTAGTGGAATTAATGGTTCTGGTAAAGCATTTAAATATCTTCTCAACACTGAAGCAGCATCATGTACAGTAAAACCATCCCAATTTAATTTTTTCCCATAATTTGGTGGAGTATTAAATATAATTTGTAATTCCTTTATTCTTTTTGAAGATCCACCAACTCTAAAGAGTCCTTCAACAGTTAATCCATTTTTTTTCAAATAAACCCCACATTTAGCCACCACGACTGGTATTTCACCATAATTCAATCCATCAGCTTGTTCAGTGGCTAATATAGAAATTTTTGCTGAAGCTTCATTTAATGCTTGTTGTAAAGGAACTCCAAAATATTTTGAATTTTCATCAAATAAAGAATTATTTTGTAAAAAAGAATCACGATGTTGACGAACACTATTTGATTCTGATTGATTAAGAGAATTTGACCTTACTCGACTGACATTATTTGCTGAACGTGATCTTGGATTCAATAAAGGACGAAGTAAATCAGAACCTGAATTTGGAGATGTGCTTAAATAATTGTTTATTAATGATGGTGGATGTTGTTGTTGTTGTTGATGAGCAGAAGTTGAAGGAGGTGGAGACAGGGGATGACTATTAAATAATGAAAATGTAGATGAACCTTGAGGTAATGGAATATTTTGAGGTTGTGAAGAATTATGACCATTATTATTTGTATTAAGCCACATACTTTTACTTGGAGATTTACTTAATGATTCACTATCACTAATTTCATTTACAGATTCACTTGATAGAAAATGATTTTTTTTTAAATTTTTGGCCCAACCAAATATAGAACTTCTATTATTTGGTGAAGATGGATGACTCATGATTGTATTTATTATAAATTGAAATTAATAACGGGGGGAAGGAGGAAGGAAAAGAAGGAAAAGAATAATAATAAATGAATACTTGTGTGTATCTTCTATATGTGAATGACAAGAAAAAGGGGGGCGGTGAAAGCGAGATATTTCAATTGTGATCTTTTGATTGACAGGGGGGAGTGAAAGTGAATGATTTTTTTTTTTTTAAGAAATCAAACAAATGATAAATTATTCAAACGAAGGTAAGTAATACAAAGGGGGAAAATATTGAGATATAATAGTGTCTTAATAGTTGTAAAAATAGATTTCAAATTTCAAATTTCAAATTTGAAATTCTTTTTAAAGAATAAAACGTAAAATGGCAATTATTGAAAAAAAAAAGTGATCTTTTTTTTTCTCTTTTCTTCACTCTGTGTATGTGATTGATTGAGTGATTATATATAGATATAGATATAGATATGGTCGAGATGAGGAGGGGGGAAGGGGAATGGGGGGGAGGCGGTGTCAAATGATGTAAGATTGTGTATGTGAAGAAAATTATGATTCTTCTATTTCTTTGAGTTGTATGTATATGTGTATATATGTGTGACTGTGAGTAAGTTTAAGTCAAAAATTTAGTGTGAATAATTGCTTGTGCAGTAGTTGGCCAAAAATAAACTAGAAAAACACTTGAAAAAAAGATGATGATATAATTTTTTTTTTTTTTTTTTTTTCGTTGTTGTTGTCTCTGTACAATTCTTTTCTTTTTTTTTTGTCTAAATCAAATACTTTTGCTCTGTCTGTCTGTGTGTATGTCTAAGTTATAATTGGATTGATTCTTTAATTAAATTTTTAAATGACCTTAAAACTAAAAAAGAATTTAAAAGCCAGGTTTCAAATAAAAGACTTAATTTTAATTAAATTAAATGATGTCAAATTATATCCAGTAATGACAACAGGGCGGTGATGATTATGATGATGATGATGATGATGATGATGATGATTATGAGTGAAGTAGGGGGGGGGGAAGTAAAAAAAAGTTGGCAACAAAAATACAATTTGGTTGTAATTCGTTAAAATGGGGAAAAAAAAAAAAGTATGTGTGGGTGTGTGGGTGTGCAAAATTTAACAGAAAAAAAAAAAAAAAAAAACCAAATTTCTTTCTCTTGTACAAATTATTAGTTATTTATACTCTCTCTCTCTCTCTCACACACTCTCTATCTCTCTGTGTGTGTATACTATATAACTTGATTTCTTCGTCTTTATAATAAAATTGAACTTTTAAAGAATTTATTTAATTAATTTTAAAAAAAAAGGAAAAGAAAAAGAAAAAGAAAATTATTTAAAGAAAGACGATCTTCTTTTATTATAATTTTATATTACAGTATATATACTGTATATATACAGTGTATATACAGTATTCCCCAAAAAAAAAATTCGTAGTTCAAAATAAAATCTAAAAATTCTTTAAAAAGAAAACAATTGATTATTGTGTGATTTTGTTGGTCGTGTACATTTGGACCCGTTTCTTATTTTATTTTTGTGTTTTTTGTTTTTTTGTTTTTGTTTTTTTTTTTTTTTTTTTCGCTGTACGTGTACTTGTGCCCAATAAAATGTAGGGGGAAATCCAAAAATAAAAATAAAATTCGTTGTAAAGTAAATGAAGCTGGGGAATGTGAATATCAGTATGTCAATGTATCCAATTCAATTCCCTTTTTTTTTTTTTCATATCTTTATTAATAAATTAAAATAATAATTGATCATCTACTGTACATATGTATAAGAATTGTTGAAAGAAAAATTATATACACACATACATATAAATTTTACAGTATTATTCTTTTTTTTTTTTTTTTGTAATTTAATAATAAATTTTGAAACTTTAGAATAAAATTATTCACTTGTATGTTTTAAATGTTAAGACAAAATTTAATTAAAAAAAAAAAAAGAAAGCAAAGCAAAAATTTATGATTCAATTCTAGACCAATTCTTTTTTTTTCTCTTTCTAAATTTTCTAATTTTTTTTTTTTGGTTTTTGTTTTTCAAATTCTTTTACATTTTAATATTTTTATGTTTAGTCTTTCTATATTTTAATTAATTGCATAATAATTGTTTTAAAGAACTATATATTTATTTATTTGTTTGTTTAGTGTTTCATTTATACTCTTTTACAATTGTGTTTGTATATCTCAATGTTTTGTTACTGACACGTTTAATGAAAAATTTTTTTTTTCTTCTTAATATCATTAAACCACAAATAACATCACACACACATGTATAGGGAGAAATAGAAACCAGTAATGACAAAGTGTTCATCCTTGAATTTCTATTCTTAGTTCCCCTTAATATCATGAAACTTTGACATTGAAATAAAATTATACTCTACATATACACATATATTATAATTTAACCTAATTGGGATATAGGGGGGAAGAAGGAAGAGGGAAGGGAAGCAATAAATAAATAAAATGTGTTCATATACATTTTATTTAATAAATATTGCATAATGCAAATGGCGTATCTCATTTAAAAATATATAAATACTATAGAACAAACACAACAACTTTGAACATGTATATATATGTAACACATATTTTTTTGTACATATTTTGTACATGTACATGTACATTTACATGTACATTTATATTTGTATTTTATTTCAATGGTTTATATTCACTGGGTTTAAAAATAAAATCTTACAATGTCCACTTTACCCCATTGACTTGACAACTTTTTATTACTGATATTTAAACCATAACCCCTCCAAAAACATCTTACTGTATATCTACAAAAATAATCGACATTTAAAACTAAAATTCATAATTAATATATATATCACGACTACTTGTACCAGTGTAAAAATATTCCCTGGTGGGGGGGGAGGTGGCCAAAGACGCGTCTTGAAATTAAATTAAAGAATTCTTTTTTTTTTTTTAAATTTTTTTTGGTCATTGGTAAGTACACACTTATGTACCTTGTGAATCTACAATATTCTATTATTAGTACACATTTTGTAAATTTTATTCGTAACTTTCTTACACACCATCTTATTGACCACCCCCCATTTGTTTATTCTATACCTTGACTTTAAATAAATAAATAAATAACAAAAAAAAAGAATGTTAATATCAGTATCCAATAATAATAATAATAACAAATGCAATTGACGTTTCTTAAAATAATTCTTGTCATTGAATGAAAATCTTTCCATCGTATTTTTTTTTGTTTCTTTAATGTTTTATTAGTTGAGTTTACTACAATTTAATATTAGAGAATATTTGTAAAAAATTTACTGTACTGTATGATAAACTGTCTTATGTGTATTACATATATACACTGTACAATGATCATCCATCTATCTGTATTTTTTTAAGAATTTAACTTATTGGAGGGAACAAGTTTCTTTTCATTTGCATTTATAATTTTTTTTTTTTTTTTTTTTTTTTTTGCAATTTATGATTCATTTTCAACAAGTTCAAAAAATAGTCTTTAACTTTCTCATTAAATGTATATTAATGGTGTAATTTATTGACTTATAAAGATCATATATTGAATATTATAAGTGTACTTTTTTTCTTTTCTTTTCAATACTGTATGATTAATATTAAGATTGTGGAAATTACTTCGCCACATTTTTGTATTTGAAATTTACTTTGTAAAAAAAAATGCAATTTTTGATTTTGCCTCCCCCCAGCCCCGCCCCCTATTATTTAAAATGTAAGAAATTTGGTTTTTTTTTGTAGTGTATACACGCACACGTATACATATTATGCAACATTCACACTAAACTTGTACATCTAACAAGTTAAAATTCACATCAATTAATTAAATATAAATTAAATCAAAAACAAATCAAATATTTCATAAATTAAACTTTTTAAAATCATAATAATGATTATTATTATTATTATTGTAAATGTAAATGTAAATGTAAATGTATATAATTTAATGTAATTATTCACTCTTGATTTTTATTACTTATGTATCAATGTCAATAAATTTTTTTTTTTTTTTGATAAAGTAAGTAAAATAATTTACAACAACAACAACAAGAAGATCAACAAACCTTTCATCCAAAATTTACGATTCATAACAGAGAGAGAGAAAAAGAGTGCAAAAATAAAAATTTATGTTCTTTTTCTATTTTTTTTTTTGTTGGTTTGTTTTATTATTAAACCCCCTACTCCCACTCTCCACAATCCATTCATTCAATTCAATAAAAAAAAAGAATATAACGATGTTAGTTTATTGTTAATCAATTTATTGTTTATACAAAAAAGTCCCTTTCTTATTTAAAATATTGGTCTTTATTTAGACACACACTTACACATATACACATGTGTGGTTACTTACTCTCTTTCATGGCTTATTACATGTGTACAGTATATATTAGATAATCGCACAATTTTAATTAAATCCCCCCCCATGTATTAAAATACTTTAATCATAATTTTATAGTATCTCTCGTTAATTTGATTATGTAATAAGTTAATAAATAATAATTTTAAAAGCCTTTTTTTTATTTATTTTATTTTATTTTAAATTAAATTAAAATCGTGGGGTTTGAAAAATTAAAACTATCTCTAATGGTATATTTATACACCAATAGTGATTTGGGAAATGATCCAGTTTTTTGTTTATACTTTAACAAATATAAAAATATGAATATTGAATAATGAATACTCGACTTAGAATCATTACCTTTTGAATAGGTAAATAGTTGAATTATGTGGATGTTTATTCTTTAGTTAAAATTTCTAAACAGTTAATAACAATAACATATTCTTTTTTTTTTTTTATTTTGTTTTTTTGTTTTACACCTCATGTGTGTAATATAAATGTATATTTACACTATATGTGAATATACATACATTTATGTGATAAAAATTCGTTTAAAACAATATTATTAAAACCCCATCTCCCCGATTATGAGGGTAATACATGTGTATACGGTTTCCCTTGAGTTTACTCACTTACTAACACTCCTATATAATTCTCACTACTACATTAAACACCTCTCTTTCTTTATAGTTTTCAGTATATACTTATCAAATCAATTTAAGGTTTCAATACATGGGTTTATGCTCCCCTTTTTTTGACGGGGGGAGAGGGGAGAGGGGAGAGGGGAGAGAGGAGAGGTATTCTTGAACCTCATACACTGATACATTGAATTAAAATATACATGAATTGGTATTTATTAGAAAAATTTTTAGAATTGTATAGTATGAACATATATACTTCTATATATATATATATATATATAAAATTGGTTTCTTTTTTACGAGATCAAATAGATCATCGAATTAAATGTTACGTAATTTACGTGTACTTATCAAGAATAATCAGTAAATCATTTGAAATATATAAATTTGAATATTAAATCAAGTTGAAATTATTTCAACTTATATGTATTATTATTATTATAGTAGTAATGTCATTTAATCATTAACAACTTTGAGAAGCCTTACTTCTAATGTTATTAAATATAATCAAAATTTCATCTCTTTATACAAATAATCCAAACATATTATGAATTGTTTTATATTTAGAAATATTTATGTGTACACATCTGTATATATGATATATCAAATTAAATAATAATATCTTCAATTATATATATTTTATTTATTATCATTTCTTTCTAAAAATAGTTCATTTGATTTATTTTTAATTAATTTTAGCTTATTTATCTGTTCGTGGCGGTGTTGGTTAAATATACTTGATGATGATTATACATGTAATTAGTTTTCACCAATAAAAATTATAAAGTACAGTTGAAGTAATATGTACTTGAACATTTATGATGTCATCTTTGTTTTCTTTCTTTTTGTTTTTTCATTAATATGGCTTAGATTATGATGATTTTAATAATCTTGTCTTTTTTTAAAAAAAAAAAAAAATTAATTAATTAATTAAAAATTATAATTATAAATATTATATACTGTATATGTGTATCTATACACACTGTAATCTAAATTCAAAACAACAATTTGAGATACAATGTTTCTAAATGATACTTTCGTGTGTGTGTGT
>CAJVQF010000150.1:0-45830 GCA_911254575.1 Candida sanyaensis
AGATAAAAGTTGATGATTCATCGAATGTTGAACAAAGCTTGGTATTTACTAATGAATCAGGTAAAGTCTTGGGTATTCGTCAATTAGTACAAACTTCCCAATTACATCCACCAGTCTTGATTTTCCTTCAATCTACAATCAGAGCGAAAGCATTGCATAGAGAATTGTTGTATGATGGATTAAAAGTTGATTTAATTCATGGTGGATTAACAAATCAAGCAAGACAAGAAGCTATACATAGATTATTAAATGGTGATACATTTATTCTTATAACAACAGATGTTATTGCTAGAGGGTTGATTTTAAAGGGATCAATTTGGTAATAAATTTTGATGTCCCTCCAAATCTCAAAACTTATATTCATAGAATTGGTAGAACTGGTAGAGCAGGAAGAAAGGGAAAAGCAGTTACATTTTTCACTAAAGATGATGATGTTTCTGCAATTAAAAAGTATATAGGTGAAAAAAACTAAAATTAATGCATACCATGTTTTATAGACCGAAAGTTTTAATATTTGTTTATTCCTTTTTTAAGTTCCTCTATATGTTTTATTTTCTGATTCAACATTTCAAGTTGTTCTTCTAAATCAATCCAGAATTTATTGTCTTTCAAAGTTAATTCGACATATTTTTCAACAATAATCATCGACTTAATATTCAAAACCTGATAAATTCTATTAATCCTTTCCAATTGGCCTTTTTTAGACATTAATGTTTCCATGTTGGTTTGTACATCCTTAGCCATAATTAAATTATCTATTCCTTTGATGGTTGATGCATATTGGTTATTTAATAATTCCATTATAATAGGATATGTTTCTAAAATATCACTACTATGTAGATCTATGGTTTCTAATTTCACCTCTTCGGATATTCCATCTTCTTTTGTACTGGGAGTTACTCTGTCCCATATCTTTAATTTCGTGTTGAGTTGATTGAGTTTTTTCAAATCTGGATGTGATTGATAAACTTGGGAGAGTTTTCCTTTAAGCGATGAATGTTTGTTGTTAGCGTATCATCACCTTCGTCTATTTGATTGACTATTAGTTCTAGATTGGTGATTCTTTTAGTAAGTTCCTGTATTGTTGTTTGCATTTGGTTGTTTACTTGGTTGATTACTAGTACATACCCAAAGACAAGGAAAAAAAAATGTTGTAAAAAAAAAACGTCCTTCTTATCAAATATTTCATTCATCGCCATATATGAAAAGAAAATTCAATTCCTCATTAAAGCTACCAATAATACTGAGTCATAGTTCTATTATTACCAATGAATCAGTGATTACTAGTCTTGCTACTTTAGAATCCTATGTTGTTACAGGATCAATTGATGGTACTATCAAATTCAACTCCATCAAGAAAGACAACAGTGATTCAGTAGAATGCGTTAAAACGTATAATGCTGCTCATTTAAATAAACCAGTAAAGCAGTTGCTATTCAACGGAAGCAAACTCGCAAGTCTTGCTGAAAATGATAAGCATATTAACATATTTGATTTGAATACATTAGATATGATTCAAACTATTGAATTACCATTCATACCCAGTGTATCCACCAATTATTCCAATTCATGGTATACGGATGATAAATTGATAGTTTCAAGTCAAGATAATGAATTATATTGTATCTATTTAGATGAAGATAAGGAGGCGAATGCATTTGCAAAATTAAGAATTTGCACAAGTTTCCAATTGTTTCAATTTGCTTTAATCCAAAGTATAAATGTTTCATTTCTGTTGATGAAAAAGGTTTGATTGAAATTTGGGATCCTCAAACATATGAAATTCCTGAATCAGTGGAATTTAAGATGAAATCACTGACCCAATTATTTTATTTCAGGAAAAACAAGTTGATTATTGATCATATGGTATTATCACCAGATGGTGAAATGTTTGCTTGTGGGTATGATAAAGGAATAAAAGTATTTTCTATAAAATCAGGTAAGATTGTTCATTCAGTAAATAGTGACAGGGTTACAAAGTCAACGATTTTATTGCCAAAGAATCTGATTTTATATTCAACACAAAAAGGTATTGAAGTATTTGATCTAGCACAAGGGGAAACAGAAATCATTGGTTCTGATGAAGAACTTGGATTTAATTATTTTGGTATATTACATAATAGTGACACCGGTATAATAACTTCGGAAATGATAACTTCAAATAACGCCATTATAAATTCTAAACTAAACCACAAACCAATCTTAGTAGCATCAACTTTAAATTCCAATGAGATACACATATTTGGAGATTCTCAATCTCCAGAAACAGCTCAACCTATTAAGAAACAAGCAAACTATACTAAGGTTACACTTCATACTTCTAGGGGAGATATTAAAATTGAACTATATCCAAAACTTACACCTAAAACAGTCGAAAATTTTATCACCTTATGTAAACGGAGCTATTATAATAATGTGATCTTTCATCGAGTTATACCTGAATTTATGATTCAAACTGGTGATCCCAAGGGTGATGGGACTGGAGGTGAATCATGCTGGGGTGGATATTTCAAAGATGAATTTACCAAGGAATTAAGCCATGATAAATATATGGTTAGTATGGCAAATGCTGGTCCTAATACCAATGGATCACAATTTTTCATTACCACTGAAGATGTACCATTTTTGGATAATAAACACACCGTGTTTGGTAAGGTCATTTCTGGCACTGATGTTGTTAAGAGTATAGAGGATGTTGAAACTGATGAAGATGATAAACCATTAGATAGAATTGTTATATTATCTACAACTCTAGAGCGATAATGATAACGATGATCATGTTGATGTTGATGATTAAATAATCCATTGAATATAAAAATGCTATTATAGGTATAATTGTATTATCAGTTGAACAAGAATCAAAATAAGACTACTCTTCTTCACTACTACTGCCATCGTCAAAAGCAGGGGTATTTCCACCACCTACTAAATCTCTTAAACTTCTTGGTTTCCCCGTAGTATTCAAATTAAATGCAGGTTTCTTAGTATTTCCATTATTTGTATTTCCATTATTTGAATTCCCTTCATCGATTTTAATACCAGTGAAACGGAAATCTTCAAAGTCACTCTCATCTGAATCAACAATATTATCATCTTTATTACTTGTCGTCGTCGTCAGTGATATTTCAATTGTTGGAGAGTTTTTAACTGATGCAATTTCTGGTGATTCTTCATCATGTGATACTTCCTCCTCCTCAAGAAGTTCTTGTAATTGATCTTCTAAATCTTTAAACTCATCATCTAATTCCATACTCTTATCTGCAATTTCTGCTGGTTTTTTAGGTTTTGTTTGTTTCTTTGGTTTAGTTGTTTTTGGTTTAGTTGGTTTTTTCGCTGTAGTAGACTTTGATTTTGGTTTTGCTTCTGCATCGGTTGATGATGATAATCTCGGCTCTTCTTTGGGTTCATCATCATCATCATCATCACCAAAATCAAATTCAATGACTGGGAAATCATGCAGTTTACTATCGGTATTACTGACATCTTCCATTTCTAAATCCTCAAAATCTGATTCACTTATGATTGGTTCTGAATTCTGGTCTGGTTTTACGTCAAGTGTACTTGTAGTTAAAGCAGGTGGTCTCTTACTAGATACCGTCTTGGTTGCTTGTGGTATCTTGGAACTTGGTTTATTTGATGCTTTCTTTGAGGTTGTTGGAGGTTTTCTTAGTGGAGATGTAATTGGGGTTGAACTGATAGGAGGGGTACTTCTTGAAAATGATGTGACATTAGGTGAATGTAGTGGTTTTGAATCATCATTATTAATCGACCTAGAAGCATTATTTGTGATTTTCAGTTTCGTATTTCTAGAGGCAGATCGTTTTCGATCATACTCCTTTTCCCATTCATTCACTTGCTTTTGAATTTTGACAACATTTCTACTTTTATTAAATCTAATAGTACTTTCCAATTTTTTCAAATGTACCACATTTCCATTAATTTCTTTATTGAATGTTAGATAGAACGAATCATTACCACCATTACTCGGTGTTGACGAAGGTGTTCCATTATAACTATTTCGATGGTATCTCTGAGGTATGCCTTCAAAAAATATAGGTTTATTAGATCCCTCAGTAGATGATGCCTTTAAAATACAAGTTTGATCCTTTTGATATAGTTTCAAAGGTTTGGACTGATCCATTGAATCGGGAATGAATCCATATCGTATAGCGATATTCTCATTAGTATCTTTTGATGTTGATGTAGGAGTATCTATGGTTGATGTGTTCTGTAGTAATACAGATATGTCTAGTTCATATTCACCATCTTCTAATGACATTGTTATCTTTTTACCTGTTTTTGGTTTTAGTTGTTGGTAGTAACTTGAAAGAAGAACGGAGTAATAAAATATATGTGAGAGTAAGGTGTTGAAAAAAAGTACCCGAGAGGAGTTAAACTCTAGGTGTAGTATGAGAGGAGAGTAAAGAAAAAAAAGAAAGGAAAAAAAAGAAAAAAAAAAGAAGAATTTGTATGTGCGTGGTCCACAAAAACAATAGTGAGGTGGTCGATTATATAACCCTTGATAACCTGATTATGTAATCAATCATAAACGGCGGTAATCTTAATATCAGAAATAATCAGTTTTGTCGATCTTTAATAGATTATTGGAACAATTTTTTTTAAACTATATTGTGGATATTATAAACCTACTTTAAATTGCCTTATGATTCACATGTTTATCGTAGTTTTATTTGTTACTATGAGTGACAATAAATTTAGTTAGATACATCTCAAAAATACATTCATGGGAATTAGAAAAATTAGCGTATAAATGGTCAATTCTATGTATCTTAGATATTCTTTGGTATAAAGTTTTGATATCAATAATTAAGTCATATGTGGAAAGTGAATAACGAAAACAAAAATTCAACTCCTCCAAAAGAATATCTACAGAATATAGGTTAACTAATTTCTTGGACTTTTCATTCCAATTTTTTCTTAAAACAAAACAAAACTAAATTTTAATTCCTAAATTACAATAAAAGATTTTTGATTTATTGATCTCTCCTGTAATTTCTTAGATAGTTTTCACGAATAAAATTTTATTGATAACCGTTGGTGCAAACCAGTGGTGCGCTACCAAGCATGTTACACATTTTTGCTCCGTTATTGCCGATGCCTGACTGAGACTAGTCATAAGAAAATTCCTGATGAAAAAAAAAATTGACAGAGAGATTAACCTGATAAATAAATGGAAAAGAAAACTAAGTTCAAATGCGGGTCATCGTTATTTCTAATCTACAAACTTCCTTGATTTATCGGTAATTACCTTATTAGAAAAAAAAAAGTTGAAACAATTTGCTGACAAATCCGTTTGGCGGTTATTCTTAACAAAAATTAGAGTAAGGAAAAAATAAAAACAGGCATTCCAATAAACCGAGAAAATAAGAACGGGGGAAAATAAATAAATAAATAAAAAAAAAAAAAAATATCAAAAACAATTTTGAAACGAATTATATCCCATAAATAATCATCTAAATACCTACGAATATTTCTTTACTGTATTTATTGACTTAACGTCAACAACTTCAACTTCATAGTTAACATCATCACCCTCATATATACTTTATCGACAATAACAAACACATAAACATGTCATGGATCGGAATTAAGAAGGCTATAAATCGAGCCGGAACTCAAGTAATGCTAAAAACGGGCCATATTGAACAAACCGTCGACAAAGAGTTTGACTATCAAGAAAAGAGATACCGAGCAATGGAAACCAATTCCCTTAAATTGCAAAAGAATTTAAGATCTTATTTGGAAAGTTTAAGAATTTTAACCAATTCTCAGATTAACATAGCCGAATCATTAAGTTCATTCTACGGAAATACTCCTACGACTACAGAAAAGAATAAAGATGGAAAAGAGCTTAAGAATAAAGAACTTGTTCAAGAATATTATACTACGGTTAAACAATTAAATGATTCTAGTATTAAAAATTTAGAGAATCCATATAATCAAACAGTATTGAACCCCATTGCTAGATTTAACTCCTATTATACTGAAATTAACGAAGTTATTAAAAAGAGAAATAATAAATTGTTGGATTATGATGCCATGAAGAATAAAGTTAAGAAATTAATTGAACATCCAGCATCAACAGATGTGGAACAGTATGATAATAAGTTGAAAAATTATAACGAAGAATTAAAGGATTTGGAAGAGAAATATATTGCTGTTAATAATCAATTGATTGACGAATTGCCCAAATTGATTAACTTACGAGTATCATATTTTGATCCCAGTTTTGAAAGTTTTGTAAAGATACAATTGAGATTTTTCAATGAAAATTATTACATCTTGAATCAATTACAGCTAAAATTGGATGCACAAACCAAACAAGATTACATGGAAGGTAAATTAGAGGATAGAATTGATAGTGTGTTGAATAAGATGAGAGATTTAGATATAACTGGTGGATTATAATGTTAAAGTATTGGCAGGAAATTTACAGTATTATAATAGTCAATATTACGTCATTTTTTTTTTTTTTTATTTATTTAGTATTGCAGAGAAGATCTTATTCAATACTGAATAATTACTATTTTCAGTAATCATGATGCGTTTTCTACGATACAATACGAATGTATAGAAACTCTCGCCACTAATGGTGCATGATACGAGTGAAATTCAAATATGTGCTTCTGGTGTCACAGTCAAGGTTATTATGAACATCAAACAAAATATGAATGTAAATTATTCACGTGACATCAGTAACAAAATGCAAGAGAAGCAGAAGAAGAAGGAATACTGTAAACGAAAGAATAAATTTTTCTTCTTGAAACCAAAAAAAATTAGCCAACTTATTTAATGTGTAGTCAATTTTGTGTACAGAATGTAATCAACTGAGGGTACTGGTCCTGCACTGTTAATTAAGAAGAAGAAGAAAAAAATTTAGTAAGTGGGTGTGTGACTTTGGGATCGGACAACAATCAACGAAAAAAAATATAAAACCCACCGCCAATAAAAAAAAAAAATGTAAAGCAAATGACAACCATCTTCGATCATCATTAATTTATCAATCACTATTAAAAATTACTAATAGAAAGGTCACTCATCGACTTATTCATTTCCAACTATAGAACTGTTATAATATTCATTTTTTTTTTGTTTTGCAAGAAGAAGTTTAGATTTATAGATCAAATTTTAGATATACCCTGGTCCTTCCTTTCTTCCCGATTTCAAGATCTGTTGCAATTTTTACCTTTTTTTTTTTTTTTTGTTTTTTCTTTTTTTCGTTTTCTGACTCCCTGATTTTTGTTGTTGCAATTAATTAGTGTAAACAGCTAAAAGTTAATATAATAGATACAATGTTTAAACGATTTAATAGACTGGCTACTCCGGAGATCCAGAGTGGCATATTTGCAGATACGTATTGGAGATGGTATATTGACAGTTATGAGGTCAATGATAAACAAACTCTTATGAAGCATACACCATATAATAAATTGAAGTATACTGAACGTTCTGGAGATGTTGTCACTTTAAGAAATTATTTTATTGAAAACAAACACCCTGTGCCTACGAGTTTGGAAATTATAGCATTTTTAAAATCACCATTCACTCAAGGTGATTTGGACAAAACATATTATTTAATACGAATGTTCCAAGTATCATCTGCAGGTTTATTCCTAACTAATTCACGTTATGATAAATTGAATCATACAATCAAGTTTTTGGGAGCTGAAAACTGGGATAATGTCATGTGTTATTTGGATGCCTTATTATTTGCCATGTTTGCCAATTTGGAAAGTTTCGAACCTATTTTATTCCTACCAAGCCATTCTGATTATTTGTTAAACCAATTACTGGCTTTATTGAGAGTGTATGTGAGTTTATTAAGATCAGGTAATTTGATTACTACTGATATAACTGCCAAAATATGTGAGGCCCTAATGAAATTGGGCTATAAAGAAGCCTTGAGCCATAGACAACAAGATTCCGCCTCGTTGTTTGAATTTTTAACTTCAACATTAAATATGCCATTATTGACCTTTAAAATAGACATTAAACATGGAGGAAAATATAATAAAGAGGATGATGAAAAAATTTCAAAGGAAAGAATATTATTTGTTAGTATACCGAATGAAGAAGAAGAGGATGAAATATTAGAGATCGTTGACAAGGGAAGTGTTAGTCATGAAGAAAATGCGTCTAGATCAACAGACAGTATTGATACAGATGCAGAGGATCTGGTTTTGTTGGAAGAATGTTTGGAACATTATTTTAATAATTCCATTAGTGTTAAGCGTGAATTAGAAAGACGTGCTACATTATCAAATATTACGGAAGATGTAGCTGCTTTAAGTACTAGTGCTGATGATGGTAAACCAAGAATTGTCGACGAACCAATGTCAAACAAATATGATGTTGAAATGATTGATAATATTAATGAAAAAATCAGATCAAGAAATAATAGTTTTAAGAATGATGGTACTCGAGTGGGATTAAGAGAGAGATCTTCAACATTGTCAATTTGGTCACAGACTGAGAGTACTGGTAGTGGTCGTTCCAGAAAGGGAAGTATTGGCAAGGAAGTTAGTTTGCCAGCATGGATGTTTCTTAGATTATTACCATTTTACACAGATGACAATTTGATGACCAATAATCTTGAAAGTATTGCTAAAAGTTCTAAAGAGTTTGCCACTAGAAGACCAATTTTACCAATTTGTTTGAAACGATACCGATTCAATTCTGGTGCTTCAGCTGGTACTAGGTCAAGGAAGAGAATCATCATCCCCCCATTCATTGATTTGCCACAATTTGTGGCTGACGATATTGATGATAATGTTGGATCATTCAGATTGATTTTAGAGAGTGCTATTTGTCATCGTGGAGATACCATTGAGCTGGGTCATTTTATTAGTGTTGTTAGAAAACATACGAACATTTTAGATGAAAATGAAGAGGAAGCTAATGCAGCTCATTGGTATTTATATGACGATATGCATAAGAGTGCTAGAGTTGTGGAGAAATCATTCAAGGAGATCTTCCAAACAGAATGGCCATATATGTTATTTTACAGATTAGTTACGACTGAAGATATCAGCAGTGCATCGTCGATTAATAGTGCCATCATTTCGTCACCGCAAGGTTCTAACAGTAATTATTGGAAAGATACTAGTAGTGTCAAAAAAGCTCATAAAGATAGTGTCCCAGTTCTGAGCCGTTCACCTTCTGATCCTAAGTACAGGGACATCAGGGACAAATATTATTGGTATCTTATGGATGAACACAAGAACTATTTCAAGGAAGAGGCAAGTATTGTTAAGGACAACGTTTCAAATATCACTTTAAGTCCACAGTATAGAAGGAATAGTCAATGGAGCCGTGATTCCCATATTAGTGCTGTCAGTTTAGATAAAGACACATCATCGAAGGCATCATCCCCCACAAAGAGAGTGTCATCCGAAGAAAGACTGGCAGGAAGTGGTTATAGTACAGGTGGTGTTGCTAGTGGGGAAAATTCGTCTCATTCTTCATTTTGGAAAAAGACAATTAAAATGTCAACACCAAGTGTTCGACTTGATTCTACGGAATCTCTTGGAGAGTTAACGAAACATGTTTCACCGGTGCATTCATCTGATAAAACAAAGTCGGAAGCATTGCCAAAGACATTAAGAAACTTGGAAGATTCCCAGAAGAAGCATCATCATCATAATCATCGTCCATTCTACAAGAAATCCCGCAAGCGTGATGAGTACAAGAAAGAAAACTGTTCTATTATGTAGACAAGATCAGGTATATAGATATAGATATAAATATAAATATAGAAATGGAAATAGAAATAGACAATGAGGATGACAATTATATGATTAATCGCAATAGTATATTTCACCTGACGTTCCAGCAGCAGCAACTTTGCTTGACTCATGAGGATGAAAAACGATACATTGTATAGGTTTATCACTAATTTTTAATTTCTTCACAAGTTTACAAGTTTTCCAATCCCAGAAATATACCATACCTTTTGAATCACCACTCATGATAATTTTCCCATCTGGACTAAATCCAATTTCAATTCCATAACCAGCAACTTGATGACCACGAAAGATTTTTTTTTTATACCATTTAAATTTACCATACAGATGAATCACTTTAATTGAATTATCCATACTTTGTAAAGCAATATAATTTGAAATTGGATGAGGTTTAATTGAAGGAAGACTATGTTGAGAAGGATCAGTAATGACTTTTTCTGGGATATTAATTTGCCATTTCCAAAAACGAACAGTTTTATCATCTGAACTAGATATAAATAAATCTGAATCTTTTAAATTAACAAGATCAATTATACCACCTTGATGATGATCATAAATTTGAATTGGAATACGATATTGTATACTTGAGAATTTATAATGTTCTATTTTGAAATTACTTAATCCAACAATAAATTCATCTTCATCTTTTGGATTAAATAATAATACATTGGGTATTGAATCAACTTTGATTGTTTTTAAAACTTTCCCTGATTCAGTTTCCCATAAATGAATTCTTTTATCATATCCACAACTTAAAAATTTATCACCAGTAGAATTAAATTTGATATCTTTAACAGCCATAGTATGTCCTTTAAATACTCGTAATAATTCATATTCTTTATCATGATTTGATTTTCCATATATTGACCATAGTTTAATTAACCCATCATTACCACAAGATAATAATAAGTGCCCGGTATGAGGAAAAAATTGTAACTTAGTGACTCCCTTTTTATGTCCTGCAAAAGTATGAATGATTTTCTTGGGTACAAAACATTCAACTGATGAATCTGGAATAGTCATAGGATTGAACATGTAGGTTCTTCCTTGATAATCGAATTCTTCAGAACCAACATATTCTGAACTTGGTTCAAATTCAGAATCCGTAGACTCAATCATTGGAGGTTGACTATCAGATGGTACCTCCAAAGGATCCTCTTGTTCTTCATTAGATGATGAATTATGTGACCATGGATCTGATTTACCGTTTTTGTATCGTTTATTTTTTAATTGTTTGGCTAGTTTTTTAGCATCTTTGGATATTTTTCTTGTTTGATTATCAATAGGTAGGGTTCGGAAAGATCCTGAAGTAGTTTTTATCTTCTTAATAGGTGGTTCGTTATCTAATTGTGTTTGACTTAAATCACTTTCATTCTCGCTTGAAGTATATCCTTGAACAATTGACATGATTGTTGTTGAATGATGATTCTGGTGGTGGTGGTGGAGGTGGTGGTGATGGTGTTGATGATCATCGCACAAACAAACAGAAACCCAGAAAAAAAAAATTATTTGAAAAAAAAAAAAAAAACACCAATACAATAACCATTCTTTTCTCCTGTAAACAATCATCGTAATGGGTAAAAGAAAAGTAGAAGAAGAATCCGATTCTGATATCGATGTCAGTTCAACTGATTCAGAATCCGAAGAAACCACTCAAGTTGCAGTATCAAATGAAGATGATCAAATGGAAGAAACTGTTGATGTTGATTTTGATTTCTTTGATTTAAATCCAGATGTTGATTTTCAAGCAACCAAGAATTTCTTACGTCAATTATTTGGTGATGATAGTGGAGAATTTAATTTAAGTGAAATTGCTAATTTAATCCTTACTGATCATTCCATTGGTACTTCTATTAAGACAGAAGGTATTGAAAGTGATCCATTTGCATTATTAAGTGTTATTAATCTAAGCAATAATTTAACTAATGTTACAATTAAGAAATTGGTTGAATATATTACAAGTAAAACTAAGAATAAAACTGAATTTAATATTATGTTAAAGAAATTATTATCTATTGAAAATACTACAAATAATTCTAAAAAATTAAAAACTGGATTAATTATAAGTGAAAGATTTATAAATATGCCAGTTGAAGTTATTCCACCAATGTATAAAATGTTATTAGAAGAAATGGAAAAAGCAGAAGATTCTCATGAATTATATGAATTTGATTATTTCTTAATAATATCCAGAGTATATCAATTGGTTGATCCAGTAGAACAAGAAGATTCTGAATCTAATAAATCTAAAAAGAAAAAGATTTCCCAGAATGATCCAAAACCTATAGAAATGGATTATTTCCATATGGAAGATCAAGTTTTAGAAGAATTTGCTAATTATAAGGGTGTCTTTGAATATAATAATGAAAATAAACAAGAAACTGATTCAAGAAGAGTTTTTACTGAATATGGTATTGATCCAAAATTAAGTTTGATTTTGATTGATAAAGATAATTTGGCAAAAGCTGTAGTTGAAATGGCTAATCAATTCCCACCTCCATAAGTACGGTATGTATTAAAATACAGATATTCGTGCGTTTATACACGACGTTTTCTTGAATTTTTTTTTTTAATTGTAGTGGTGCGAATTTTGCTCTGTTCTGTAGGTGTGTAGTGAAAAATTTTTTTTTTTTTTGTAGTTGTCTTCGATGTATATTTGATTTCATCAGGAAGAACCAATATAATAATTTAAAGATGGCTCCACCACATAAAGGACATCATAATTTTCGTCCAGAAAATGTTTTAAAACGTGCTGAAGATTTAATTGCTGTTGGTCAAAAAGAAGCTGCTTTAGATACTTTATATGAATTAATTACCAGTAAACGTATTCGTTATTTACAAGTTGAAGATTTAGAACCTATTGCTAATTTATTAATTGAATTAGCTGTTGAATTACGTAAAGGTAAATTAGCCAAAGATGCTTTACATCAATATAAGAAAAACATTCAATTACTGGAACATGGTTTAGATAGTGTTCAAACTATTGTTCGTAAATTTATTGATTTAGCTGAAGGTAAATTGGATGAAGCTCAAGCTAAAGCTGATATTAAAATTGATCAAATTGAAACTACTGGTGATGATGATTTAGAAACTAGTCAAACTCCAGAAAGTATTTTATTAAGTGCTGTTTCAAACACTGATTCTGCTGATCGTACTGAAAGAGAATTGGTTACTCCATGGTTAAGATTCTTATGGGAAGCATTTAGAGCTGTTTTGGATATTTTAAGAAATAATTCTAAATTAGAAGTCACTTATTCTGCTATTGTTAATCAAGCTTTTAAATTTTGTTTAAATTTCAATAGAAAAGCTGAATTTAGAAGATTATGTGAATTATTAAGAACTCATATGCAATCAGTTACTACTCAAGTTAAAACCACTTATAGTAGTGCCAATGCTATTGATTTATCTGATGCTGAAACTGTTCAACGTTATTTGGATCAAAGATTTTCTCAATTGAATATTGCTGTTAAATTAGAATTATGGCAAGAATCATTTAGATCAGTTGATGATGTTCATTCTTTAATCACTGCTTCTAAAAAAGCCCCAAAACCAAATATGATGGCTAATTATTATGAAAATTTAGCAAGAATTTTTGCTGTTTCTGATAATACTTTGTTTCATGCTGCTGCTTGGAATAAATTTTTCAATTTATATTCTCAATCTCCAAATGCTACTGATGAAGAATTAAAGAAATATGCTTCTGTTTTGTTTTATCTACTTTGGCTATCCCACAAAAAGTTGTTCATGATGTTGATGAACATAAGAGTAAAAACTCTAAATTATCATCATTATTGAACTTGCATCATGTTCCAACTAAAGAAGGTTTGATTAAATCTATTGTTTCTAAATCAATTTTGAAATATGTTGATGAACCAATTAAACAATTGTTTGAATTATTGGAAGGTGCCAATTTCCATCCATTAACCATTAAGAAACAAGTTACTGAAATTTTCAACATTATTCAATCTGATGATGAATTTAAGAAATATATTCCAACTTTAACTGAAGTTATTTGATTAGAATTTTACAACAAGTTTCTCAAGTTTATCAAACTGTTAAATTGGAATTTTTGGTTTCTTTAGGTGTTTTCCCAGATTTGGAATATTCTTTGAATGAATTAGAAGTTGAAGATTTAATTGTCAATGCAGTTAAGGATGATTTGGTTACTTTATCTATTGATCATGAATCTGGTGTTGTTTCTTTCAAATCTAATCCATTTGATGAAATTGAACATGAATTAATTAATGCTCCATTGCAAGTTTCTCCAGCTGATTTGATTCGTTCACAAATTAGTAATTTGGCTTCAACTTTATCTCAATCTATTGCCATCATTGATCCACAATATGAAGCTAAACAACAACAATTGAAAGAATTGGCATTAGCTAATTGTATTCAAGAAATGATTAAAGAACAACAAGCACTTGCTGATAGATCTAAGATTTTAGAAGAACGTAAATTAGCTGCTGAAAAACGTAAACGTGAAGAAGAAGAATTACAAGCTAGATTAAGACAAGAAAAATTAGCTGCTGAACAAAAAGCTGAACAAGAAAGATTAGTTGCCGAACAAGAACGTAAAAAATTAGAAAAATTAGAAAAAGAACGTCAAGCTATTCAAGAACTTGAAAAGAGAAAAATTGCTGAAGAAATTAATGCCAAGGGTATTATTAAGGTTGATTTGGATAATTTGAAAGATTTGGATGCTGATAAATTGAAAACAATGCAAATTGAACAATTAAATAAAGATAAGAAAGAATTGGATGAAAAATTAGTTGCAACTGCCAAGAGAGCTGATCATTTGGAAAGAGCATTAAGAAGATATGAATTAACTTTATTAGAATCTGATGCTGAGAAACAAAGTGGATTGGAAAAAGAAAATTATGAAATCATTAAACAATCCAAGATTGCTAAAGCTAAGAAAGAACATGAAAGTGCTATTGCATTAAAGAATAGATTAACTAGAATTGTTCCAGATTATACTGTTTTTAGAAAACAAATTGATGCTGCAAATGCCATTAAATTACAAGAATTGAAGAAAGAAGCTCAAGAAAAATTCGAAAAGGCTAAACAAGAACGTATTGAAACTGTCAAGAGACATAGAATTGAAGAATTAAAGGTTAGAAAAGAAAGAGAACGTAAAGCTGCTGCTGAAGAAGCTGCTAGAAAGGCTAAAGCTGCTGAAATGGCTAAATTTAAAGAAGAATTAAGAATTCAAAAAGAAAAAGATGCTGAATTGGCTAGAAAGAGAATGGAAATGGAACAAGCTGCATCTGCTCCACCACCTGCGGCCGCTCCTGCTCCTGCTCCAGCTAAGAAAATGACATTTGCTGAAAGAATGAAGTTGAAGAGAGAAGGTAAATTGACTTAAACTTTATATGAAATTAAATTAAAAAAAAGAATCTATTGATTAAATATTTATATATGTATATGTATGGATGTACCGTATGTATGGGTATATAATTTTTATTAGTTTTTTTTTTTTGTTGTTGTTGTTAATGTTAAAGTTTGATGATATAATTAATAATTAGTAAAAAAATAACAAACTATTTTGATGTATTACATCATGAGATATGCCTGGTTATCATTTAGTAGATAATTAGGCTTTTCTTGAACGAACACTAGATTTGACACCATTTGAAGCACTAGCTGAAACAGGAGTGGTTTCTCTACCAGAAACATGAACATATTCATTAACTTGAGCTGCAACACCACCATGAACTGATTTAACAATTTTTGATTTTTTAGAACCTTTTCTTCTGTAAACATCAATATAAAAAGCAATAAATAAAACCAAATAAGAACTTAAAATACCACAACCTGAATAAGCAGCAATCATACTACCAGCACAATCTCCACAATAAGGTAAAGAATCAGAAAAATAATTAACCGCAACTTTTTGATAAGTACCGAAATAAACAAATACTAAATCAATTATAAATTGAATAATTTGAAATCTAGTAACCCATTCTTTCCACCAAACTCTAATTTTTCTAGCAGCCAAAAAATAATACCAATACATAAGAACATGAACAGCAAGATTTAAACCAATTGGTACCCAAGAAATAGAAGTTTGACCAACTAATTGAGTATAACATAATAATGCAGTTGCACCATGATGATAAGTATGTAAAAAAGTCAATTTTTTTTGTTTAACCACCAAAAATACTGTATCAATAAATTCAATAAATTTAGTAATATAATTTAAATAATATAAAGTAATTAAAGGTTGTGTCCATGCTTTAGTATCACAAATAGCAAAAAATAAACCATGATGATAAATAATAGGAATGATTTGTTCCATCATCAATACTAATAAAGTTAATGATAAAGTAGTCAAAAATAAATTATGAATTTGAAATAATCCATTCAATACAAATGGTTTAATATTAAATTTCTTGAAAATATAATCACCACCAAAAATTATAGTATAATATATGGAAATTGCAGTTAATGCAGAAGGTAAAGTAGAAAAAGGTAACTCACCTTGAACAAATTGAAAATTTGATGGAATAAATTGATTATTGGTAATAGATGCGATGGTTGAATCAAAAATTGGCCATAATTTGATACCAAATGGAGTATCCCATGTAGGGAAAGGTAATACAGATGATGATGACATATTATTACCAAATAACAAATAAAAAACAAATAAAGAAGAAAGGAATGTGGTTGTTGTTGTTGTTGTTGTTGTTAAAAAAATTTTTTTAGTTTGTTGATGTTTATACTTTCCACTTTTCTTCAAACAGTAAGTGAAAAAAAAAAAATACTTGCGAAAAAAAAAAAAGAAATGAAAATTTTTCTATGTAGTGTAAATAATATGATGATGATAATACAGTTTATCAATTTATTGTTGTAGGTTACATATTATTCTTTTGGTCTTAGTCAAGATTACACGTCAACCCACAGATGAGGAAAGTCACATGACTTCACTCAACCACTATATTATCAACCAACTCATATTCAATACTTACGTGACAAAAAGTTCTTACCCCTATTAATTCTTTACTATAGTGTAGTGTAGTGTACTGTATAATAATTACCCGAGGTAAATACACGAATCTAAATTTGTACAATAAAGATACAAAGATACAAAGAGAGGGGAGTACAGAAATTTTATCATATGACATTTGGTAATCTTTACACACAAACACAAACATCGCGTAAAAATAAAAATTCTTTTGTACATGTACACATCTCTACTGTAAATTTTATGTGTCACCGCGTGTGTCTCCAAATTATTTTTTTTTTGGTCGAGTCGATGGGCGAGAATTACAAATCTCGTCTTAACGGTTGGCTGGTTAATGGATTTTCTCGTTCTAAACCAGCACAACCTATTTGATCTTTGGATAACTCTAATATTTGAAACAAACTCAATCTAGTGTTGTTGGGCATTGAGTCTGTATTCAGCCGGGGCGGGAGATGTTTATGTAGTTGAAAAGTGGTTATGAACTTCCAAGAAAGTAGAGTTTTAGCTAGTAGTCTCCTAGAAAAGGTAAAGATTCGAGTACACACTTATCCACCTATACACACCTTGTTTACTTAACATAATTTCAATCACTAACAATAAAGCAATAGCCTATTAAAATAAGTTTTGAATAATCAAGTTTTTTGCAGTAATGGATAATCAATTGATTACCAGTAATCTACATTTTGGTTGGTCGTGTATTCACCGTAATATTGGTTATTCGTTTCTAAATGAGTTTTCAACAATGGTTGATTTATGAATGGGGTCCAATGTAAAATGATGAATTGAAATGTGTTAATCGGGTAAATATTTACTATCAATGGTTTTATAACGTTTATTAAATTTTGTGGTTAACTTCTAGAATTCAAATTAAAGAGTAATTTTCCTTGTGGATGTAAACCAATGGGACAATTAAAAAAAAAAAATATTTCACTAACTTTAGAAGACAAATTAAATAAAATTAAAATAAAATAAATAAAACACCACATCTTTGAGTCAAATCCACAAATGTCTCAAGAAGAGAATCAATCATCCTCATCATATGAGTCGGATAATTCATCAGACGATTCATCTTCATCTTCATCATCCGAAGAAGAAATCGTGATCAAACCTATTTATATTTCCCAAGAACAACGAAATTCCCAGCATTTGTCTTTAACATCTTCTTCAAAAGAAACATCTAATGAAGATGATGAACAACGTAGGAAAGAAATTATAAACTCTAAACTTAATCAAGAAGATTCACCTATGGAAGTAATGAAAAAGGATGAATTTGATGGTGTTGATGATACTGATGATATTGATCCTGAATTAGAATATGAAAATTGGAAAACTAGAGAGTTGATGAGGTTAAAGAGAGATTTTGAAATCATTAAACAATCAGAATTGGAGAAAGAAGATCAACTCAAACGACAAAAGCAACAACAAGAAGAAGAAAAAGAAGAAAAAGAAGAATAAGACGAAGAACGAAAGAAATGATCTTCATTCTGTATGGAAATCATAAAACATCAGTCATAACTCAACCAAACAGCTCGAAAAAAAAAGAATACAATAAAAAAAAAAATTCAATTACTTTACACACACATTCATATCGGTTGTATTCTTCAAAACTAAACCATGTCATTGATTCCATTACCACCTACTTTAATTCCATTTTTAAATTCATATCTTCCTAATTCCCTTGTGAATTCTACCAATCATCGTCCATTTGTAACATTGACATATGCTCAATCATTGGATTCTAAAATTGCAGCTCAACCAGGACAACAAACAAAATTATCTCATTTAGAAACAAAAACAATGACCCATTATTTACGTTCAAAACATGATTCAATTCTTGTTGGAATAGGAACTGTATTAGCTGATGATCCGAAATTAAATTGCCGATATGATGAAAAAAGTAATATTAGACCAATTATTTTGGATCCTAATGCAGAATGGCAATATGGAAAAAGTACACTTTATAAAATTTGTGATGATGGTTTAGGATTGGCTCCATTTATAATCATTGATGAAAATGTGGAACCAAGTGAGGATTCAAAAGAATCGGTGGATAAACAAGGTGGTAAATATATTAAATTACCATTGATTTCAAATAGAGATAATAATTGGAGATTAATTTTAGAGAACCTTGAAAAATTGGGAATTAAATCAATTATGATTGAAGGTGGTGCTAAAGTGATTAATGATTTATTAATAAATAAAGAAGATCTTGTTGATAGTTTGATAATTACTATTGCACCTGTATTTTTGGGTAAGAATGGAGTTGATGTCTCACCAAATCATCAAATCAATTTAAAAGATATGACATGGTGGACAGGAGTTCAAGATTCAGTTCTTGCTGCTAGAATACAATCCCAAAGGTAATATATAAAATGTTACTTTAATTATTCATGTATTGTTTTTTCTTCTTTTTTTTCTTTCTTTTATATATAGTATACATACATTACACATAGAACTAATAAAAAAACATCTCCACCCCCAAAAATTATAAACAAATTCTATAAGATGCATAACGACCAGAAGTTTCTGATCTTCTAACAATTTTAACAACTTCACCTCTTTTTAATCCCAAATATCTTGCAACTGGATCTTCTCTTTGAATTCTAGGTAATTGAGATTCTTTTAATCTATATCTTTCCAATAATTCTTTCTTTTCATCTTTACTTAATTTCAAATGTTTAGGAACTAATTCATGATGAGTTATATTAACAATTAAATCACTTTCTTGAAAAATTTCAATCACACTTGGACTAACAGTAGGAATTAATTTATTAGCACTTGGAGTAATTGAATTTTGATAAATAAATAAACCAGTTGAAAAATTTTTCTCTGTTATATGAATACAAAAATTTCTCATAGTTTTAATCCCAACACTTGATTCATCACAAAATTCAACCCATAATGATCCTAATTCAGGAAATTTCTCTAATGTTTCCGCTGTTGGTTGTGCTTGAAAACACATTTGTTTACGTTGTGGATTCCCCATAGAATCACAAATTTTTGAACGAAATTCATCTAATGTCATATCAATTTCTTCTTGAGAAATATAATATCCTCTATCTCTAACCATTTCTTTAATGGTTTTGAAAGATCTGAATAATCGAGAAATAGATCTATCTGTTTCGTCCATGATTAGTTGTTCTTGTTGTGATGATGATGATTTGTTTGTGAATTTGACTAATTAAAGATGCCCTTGGAAAGTATTTATTTTATTGTATATTTTTTTTTTTTTTTTCAAATATCATCATCGAAAAAAAAAAAAAAAAAAAAAAATGCTTCTAACATTCCCTCTCATTAATGTCGCAAGTGCAAAATATGTCGTGTAAACATGTCGTGATTATTTTTGTACAGTTATACACAATATTTTTAATAATATGAAACAATATTTATCGTTCCTTACTCTAAGTTAACTTCCTTTTCAGATTGTTTTATATCATTACCTTGGTAGGGGAAAATGAAAAGAAAGTGGGGGAAAAAATCAGAGATGTCCAATTATAATATGTTTGGTACCAACGCTACCATTTGTCATGTAATCTTTTGTTACAGTACAAAGGAATATTAGTCCAATAGTGGGAACAGAGTTGTTGTACACTTATAAAACATTTCTGTCCATAAGTATAATACAAAATTAAAGAGACTGTAATTTTTTCTTCATTTTTTATTATTTTTTATTATTATTTATTTACTTTAATCGTACTTTCTTCTAAATGTTAACTCGATATCACTACCACTTTTCCAAATTTTGGTCTTTATTGTTTGTAAAGTCATATCATAAGTTAATTCTTGTCCTCTACATTCTAATACCAACCAATCAGTTGGTTTTAATTTCTTATCCTTCATTTCTTTAGTACTTGAATCAAATTTATCAGTTAAATAACCCAAAATTTTTGATACTCGCAACATATTATGTGATGTTAATTTGATTGATCCTTCAACATCAGGTAATTTCTTAATTTTTTTTTGTGATTTACCACCAATTTTGATGTTTGGTGGTAATGTAGAATAATCAACTTCAGTTAATTGGAAAGTTAATTTAGGAGTTTCTTTTATCGGATGTTTATTATATAAAATAGGTTGACCAATCCATCTTGGTAATAAAATTCTCAAATCTTGAACTAATGTATAATTCTTGTGTAAATTTGATAAATCTTTAAATTGAAATGAACATAAATCTCGATAGTTTCCTAATTCTGATGAATATTCAAATACTCGAAGAGTCAAATCAGGTGGGAAATGCTTACTCGAAATAATAGGATAATATTTCAAATCAATATCCTTACCATTTGAAGACAGGGTAGTTATTTGATCAACATTAAGAATTGAATCAACGGGTTTTGCTGATGAGCTATTTTTAAATACTGGTGAGTTGTATCTGTCCCAATATATTTTTTTGTTCACTTGTAATAATTTCATTATCGTGTCACCATAATCATTGATAGATGTGTTATATTGTTCTTCAGTAGAATTAATAAATTCAGAAATATTTGTAAGTTTATCATTTCCATTTCCACTTCCATTTCCATTTTCATTCGTCATTGGAAAATCAATCATACTTGTATTTGCTGAGGTTGCAGGAGACGATTGATTAGATGAATTAATCTTCAGGGTTTTTTTACTAAAGTATTTTAACTTTTTTATACTAGCATTATTACCATCAGTTGTCTTATTGTTAAGTTTCATATTCTTTAACTCTTCTCTAAGTTGCAAATCAAAATCTTCTTCATACAAGGCATAATCTCGGAAAATTGAATTCAACATAATAATGCCCAAATAGAATCGATCATCATCCGATACTTCTGGTTTAGTTTTCTTGTATCTTGTCACATTATCAATACTATCAATATCTAAAAATGGATACAGTGATACCAAATCATCATAGTATACTTCCACATTTAAAAATGAAGATTCCTTTATGGTCACCAACAATTTTCCTGATTTGATCTCAACTTCACACCAATTATTCAATGTATGTTTGGATTGATAAGATTGAACAAGCATTTCTAAATCACGAACTCTGGCTTCCAACTCTTTAGCTGATAAAAATGAATCTCGTATTTTATTTGGAAAAGTTTGCAAGACTTTACACGTAAGTAAATCCCACATCTCAATATCACCATTAATATATAACACCATAATTTTCCGCCTATTACTAATCATCTTCTTTGCCACAATGCTTTTTGGAACCAAATTGTACAGATTAAATGGTATCATATTGAATGGAACAAGGGTGATATGTTCAGCCAGTATAGGATTTAACAAAATTTCAATGGGTGTCAAATCAAGAACATCATCATCATCGTTGCTATTATTCCTTTCTAATTGTAATTGTTGACCTTCTTCCTCATCTTTGCATGCATTTATAAACTCACCCGATGGACCTCCATTAATATTTAAAAACATCGACGTATATTCTTCTTTTTCATCATTGTCAAATTCTCCATCATCAACATCTAAGGTAGGAGGAGTTCCATCGGGAAGAGCCGACTGACTGAATGTACTTTGAAGATCATTGGGATTGGTATCCATTGATAAATGACTTATTAAATCATAAAAATCAGAATTCAAATCATCATTTTGGGCTGAAGATTGAACATCATTGATCAAAGAATCATCTGGGAAAAAATTATCTCTATTAATTGAATAATCCATTCCATGACGAAGGTATTGGTATTGTGATAACTGGGATGTATCTGGAATGACATATCTATCTAATGACTGGTAATTGGTTACAAATAACGTGTCCTCTTTCAGTTCATGACAAATGGACAATACTGGTGTGGAACATTTGGCGACAAATGTAGAAATTCCTAATTTTTCATCCAATGTTGTATTTTCATTCGAGTTATAACCAAACTCATTGTGCTTGTTATGTACGAAAAGTTTTGACAAATCAGTTTTTATGACATTACCATCATTATCACCAGAATAAAAATTCTTAAACTCCTGGTCAGTACTATACAATGACCATACCGAAAAATCATGAATATCAAAATTTTTATAAACTTTGAAGGTTCGTAAATCCCAAAGTTTAACAGTTGTATCAGATGATCCACTAAGAATAAACTTATCATTCATTAATAAACTCCGAATATTATCTTGATGTCCAATTAAATTTCTAATAAATGGATTTGCAGTTCTTTTATCAAATACATTAATGGTATTACTTGGTCCACCTGCACTGATGATATTTGAATTATTGTTGGCTAATGAATAAATGGATGTAATAGATGCCCCAGTGGCTCTATTTTCCAATGATTGTGATGGTTTCAATTGATTCAAATCCCAAATTACCATTCGACCATCTAAGCCCCCGCTTACTATTGTTTGCTGGCTTTGAAAGGGAGATAATTTTTTAATATAATCTGTATGCATGTTTGGCAATTTATGTATTGCTGATGATGAATCGTCATTGTCAACGGGGAATAAATCCAATATTTTAATTGAAAGATCACTTGAACATGAAATTAAATTTTTATCGTTATTGATAAGTTGTAAATCATTTATCCAGTCAAAATGAAGGTTATGGTTCTTTATGATTGAAAATGTGGAATTCTTACTTAAAGATTTGTAAGACATTGGGTTAGAAGAAATTGAGGTTTCCAACCGTAATATTTTCTCATCTAAATCTAAACAATCCAGAAATGAATCTTGTTGTAAATCCAGTTGCACTTCCAGTGATGAATTATTTGATGCTTCCCATACTTTAATATTTCCATCTCTTCCAGCAGTGTATAATTGTGATGAAAGTGAAGAATACTGAATTGAATTGATCGGTAGGATATGGTTTTCATTTGAGCTGGTATCACCCAAAACATATGATATTCCCTTTTTCGTTTTAACATATGATGTATCGGACGGAGTTGACGATAGTACTGAAGGATTATCGTTGTTTGTTGTACTATTATTACTAACAACCGTTGTCATGGCTAGTCTCTATAATATTGAACAGGTTATCAAATGTTGCCACTTCTTTGTATTGGTTGTAAAAATGTCAATGAAAATTTAATGTGAAAAAAAAAAATTTAGAAATCAAATTTGAAAATGAAAAAGATAAAAAAAAAAAAAGAGGGCAACAAAGTTTTTTTTTCTGGCTGTCTCTGTAATATTCGTAAGTCAATTTTTTTTTTTTTCTTCTTCTCCGTGTTTTTTTTTTTTTGGGTTAAATTAAGCGTGAAGTCGTCAGAAATATTTGTCAAGATATTTGAGAATAACAAGAAGAAAAAAAGAGGGGAGTTCTGGTAAAAGTATACATAAAGTTAATAGATTTAAGGGGATATGTAGATTGTTGGATCTGATACCAGGTATGGATTAGGAGAGTTGAATTGACCCTTTGGTTTGACGAATCCCTTTTCCTTGCTTCCACCCCTCCCTCCCAATCAGATATTTTTAATTATTCAGAGAGAACAATGTACCCGTTAGTTTTTTTTTTTTTCTTTTTTGTATTTCCTTCAAAAAAAAAATCTAGAATAAAATAATAACGCATAACGCTCAGTTGGAAGTTTCGTATGTTGGTAAATGAAATGAAATTAATATTGGCAGGAGAATGTTTTTCTTTAATTACAATTGAAAGAAAGAGGTGATATCTAATGTACTGTAGTGGTGACTTTTGAAGTAAGACCAATGTATTTTTTTTTTTATTTATTTATTTATGTACCACTAAGGAAAAATAATTTTGACCATGGGGTTACGAGACCGTTTTCACATTATTATTTTTTTTTTTTTTTTGGGTTAAATTAAATGGCATTTTGTGCTATCAATAAATAAACTCAATCTCAAATTTGAATATCTGTGGCCATAGGAATAAATCCGAGAATTGGGCCGTATCGTTTTTGTTTAATTGGAAAAGTTGAAATTTCGATTTAAAATTTGAATCAAAAAAATAGAAAAAAAATCAGGAAGGACGATCGACTGTTATTGTTCCCGGATTACATCAATTAGCATTTACACTTGGATTTTTCTTGGATACTTGTACCCGATGGTATGGTACAGTGGGCGGACAAAAGTCTCCAGCGAGAAAAATGCAAATGTAAACAAACCATTTTTTCGCTTTTTGCGCAGAGATTTTATTACATGTATAGGTAGTGCGTGGGTCAAATGTAATAACGTAAAACCAGACCAAGAGAGTAGTGTGGACACCGAAACCACCATTCACAGGTGGAAATGAGTATCAAGGTACTCAAATTAATTTGTAAAACCATAAATTGTTTCTAGTTTTTTAATTTTTCGTCTAAGCTTTTTGCAAAATTTTTTCAAAAAAAAATTATACAAGAAATGGTGACACTTCTTCTGAAGAGGTAGATATGGATATTATTTGACCCTATGGCTCTTTCTTTACATGGTTTGTATAGTTTTTATTGTTTGTACTGTATATTAGGATAAAAAATGAATTCATTAAAGAAATAAAAATATACCGGATCGTAAAAGTCCGGAAACGGAAAATATTTAATTTCCGATGAAAAATGGCATTTCAAAATTCGAGGAGCCAATAAAATCTCTGCGCAAAAAGCGAAAAAATGGTTTGTTTACATTTGCATTTTTCTCGCTGGAGACTTTTGTCCGCCCACTGTAATAATTTAATTGCCCGTTCCCCTCCTCCTCCTCTTCCTCATCCTCCCTTTTTCTCATTTTTTTTTTTTGTTTTGCGACACCGACATCAAAATGGGGACATGACCTGAGACATTAGACATGACATGGCGCGACACGACAAGACAAGACACGACCTGATATGTTGGATTTTATTTTTTTATTTTTTGTGGTAGCAAACGAGAAGAAGAAAAAAAAAATTCACGAAACGGAATATTAGCATCAAAACACGTCTGATTCCAAACTCAAATAGAACAACCAACCAACCATGGCAAACGAACAGTCTAAAGAAGAAATTGCATTACAACTCAAGTCAGCAGTATATTTACATGTGGCGAAAATAGTCGAAGAGAAATTAAAGGATTTAAATCGAGAAGAAGAGAACACTACAAATGAAAACAGTATAATAGCTACCCCAACATTCATAGCACAATTGGTTGAATTGGTATATAATCAATTGATTAATCTTGGTGAAGATTTGGAACTATTTTGTCAACATGCTGGAAGAGATATTGTTGAACCACTGGATCTATATATGGTGACACGGAAAAATCCAACTTTACAACAATTTTTAAAAGATATAGAGCAAAAGAACAAGGAATAATGTGGATTATGAATTAGAAAACATATAACTTGAAATCAATATACTACAAAAAAAGAAAAAAACATAATGTTGACGAACAAGAATATCATGGAATTGGACATGCAAATCGATCATTACTGGTTCCATAGGTGAGTAGGCAAAGCCACAGACTTAATGGGTAAATTATTGGTCCAGGCAAATATTTATAGATCTTCACACTTGGTACGTCTTGTATATTTAAAAGAGTAATGAAACATGAATTGTTCTACAATAGATCTGTTGATAAACGAAGTATTTTCTTAGTCTCCTGTTTATATTCTCTTTTTTTTTTTTTTGTTCATCATTTTCTACAAAATTTGAATGAATTTATTTGTAGATCACAATGGTTCATTAAAAATAAAATGATCACAATGCTGGTTAGTATTAAGATTGTAGAAGTTAAATTATCATTGATAAACCAATTTTTCATAAATGTTGGTCTTTGAATAGAAATTAAATATCCAAATGGTCGTGTATTTTCGTCAATTATCATTTATCTTCCATAATATTTGCACCCAAATCAAAGAGTAAATTATGAAACTGCGTTACGAAGCCCTAATAATTCTAGTACATATCCGTAAATATCGTGTTAACCCATACTGTGGGGAAAATTCAGATTTACATAAACTAGAGTACAGTATTAATCAAATGAAATAAATTTAAAAAAATCAATGTAGAAGAAATTTTTCTGGGGAATTGTTGGGGCATGGAATTAGGGGTAAAAGAAAAAGAAAAGTGGAGGTAGAGAAATAGAAGGTGGGTCGACTCAGGGGTGGCGTTTCCAAAAGTTTTTTTTTACAAAATAAAACGTACAGTTTACAGTATTATTGTATATGGTAGAAAATTTTCGTTCATTTTAATGTCTTACGATTGCGGGATCACAACATGAAATTTTCCAAACTCCTTAGAAAATTACAATTCTCCCATTTTTTTTTTTTTTTTTTCAACAAAAATAAATTAACACTCGCACTACTCTGTTAAGAGATTGTATCATGTGTGTACTGTACTCCTGATTCCTTGATTATCTTTGTGTGACTGTCAAATTTGATAGTTGATAAGAACGTAGTAACATTTGAATTCCAAAGAAAAGTTTAACGATATTATACTCTATCGAAAGTCTACAACCAAAGCTAACTAGATAAATAAAGAGTTCGAAATAAAAAAATAGCCCAATTTAAATTGAATATCAATATTTAATCGTATGTCGATTAATACTTTATGATTAATAAGATTGTTGTTGTAATTTATACAAGTCAGGCAAAAAAATAAAATAAATAAAAAACAAATGATGATTGTACGATGATTTCTTTTAAATGTGGGGAGACTTTTTTTTTTTTTATTTGCGTTTTTATTATTATTGGCTTAAGTTTATACTGTATTACAGTACATTTTACACCAGTACATTATTATTATTATTATATTTTTCTGTTAATGTACACAAAATTCTCTTTTCCGATTTGTTTTCCTCCTTACACCAACAATATCAGTAAAGTTCTCCTCACTTTATTGGTTGCAAGAAATTCTTTTTTGTTCATAATGTTATTATTATTATTCTTTCCCTCCCCTACCTCCTCCTCTCTATTACATCGCCCCCCCCCTTCTAAATAACCAATCAACAAAAATCTCTGTTACTGTAATTCATATTTTTTTAATTTAACTATAAATACTCCCATTTTTCTCTTTCAATTTTTCTATCATTTTCTAAAAAAATTTTTGTATTCTATTTTGATCTATATCATTACATATTGTATATATTAATTTACAATCTGTTAACCCACTTTTACAATTATTACCTTGTTTCTACGACAGACCTAATCAGTTATTGATTTATTATTACTACACATATAAATTATTAGTTTCCAAGATGAGTGCTATGAACCCAAAGAGAAAGCTTTCTGAAGATTACAGTGAAGATGCTATGAAGAAAGAAGATCAAATGGCCATGGTTGACGATGATGAAGAAGCTTTTGATGATGAAGATGAAGATGAAGATGATGATTATTTTGAAGAAGATGAAGAAATAACCATGGAAAATATGGTTAGAAGAGAAAGAACAAACAGTGTGATTCAAGATTTCATGGCTGCTGAAAATGTTGAATTGAAGAAATCTTTGAAGGCTATGCAAAAGGAAAATGACGAATTAAAGAAGATTCTTAAGCAAGACTATAATGTCACTTACCATGCTGCTAAAAAGGATTACGAATAAGTTGAGTTAGACGGGGTGAAATGATTCCATAGTTTGATATGTTGTTTGTTTGTTTGTTTGTGGATCTCTCCCCACCAAATTTTTTATGATTACGAGTTGACGAAGTTATTGTGTTTACGAATTATTATTATATAGCAATTTACATAAAACCATTTACAATAAATAGTGCTATCATTGATGAATATTTGAGAATCGAGTAAGAAAGAATTCTGCCTCTACATTTAATGGGACCTTCTTACATGTACTGTAACTTTCTGGTTCTGGAGTTATTGAATGAGGATAGTATTAGGTAATTTACGGTTTATTGCGATGCATGCATGAGGGACATTATTCACAGTGACAATATGTATAACATAGTCAAGGTTGAAACTACAACATGGAAAAATTATCGGTATATACACGACAGATGCTTCTGTATAATGTAAATGAATAAAAATAGAAACAAATATTATAATTAAGGTGATTATTTGAGAATTACTGTAGTATGCACACATGAGTGAATTGCTTGGAATGTAACAATAAGGAGATGGGGGGTAGTAATAGAGGTTAAATAGATCCGTACGTACTACAGCATTGATAGAAGAATATAAAAATGTAATCACTTGATTGGATTTAATTTGATATGATAGAGTTGACTATACCATTACCCTAGTATACAAAATAACAAGAATACTGGAGGTTTACACTTTTTGTTTTTATTTCATCAATTTGGTAAGGTTGCCAAATAAGTCCCACTTCCAGCTAGTATTATTTTCTGATCCATATATTCAATAGAGTTGATCATTCGAGACTAACAGCATTACATCTATCCTATCTCAGCTACACATTATTTAATTAGGAAAATCTCAATTAAGATGAATCTGGTTTGATTATCAAAAGTGGTTATATTGTCTGGTTCATAGGGTCGTGTAGATTGGTTATCTGTTTTCAAAATTAGATTTTGACAATTTGCGTCTACAGTTTGATCTGACAAGGTCGCATTAAATAGTGAAACCCTAGTCTAAGTATAAATTGTAAATGTATTTATTGACTAATTATGTACAACTGACTGTCAGATTTGGGCTTATTGGATAGCTGACAATTGTAGAGAAAGTTTGTTTTGTTAGCTCAGAAGATGTGCACATTGGAAAGAAAAGAAATGCAACGAATAAGCCTTGTTACTCATCATCATCACCAACATCAACGAATAAAACTCTTCACATTGTCATGAATATTTATCGCATGAAGAAATAGTGCAAAACAGAATAAATGCAGAAATAGTTTTGTTTTTTTTTTTTTAATTTGGAGAATATGAATTATGTAATAGTGGTTTCTCTATTCAATCTTCTTGTTTACCCACTTCTCCACTATTATTCGTATTACGAACATATGTGATACAATTTTAAGACTGTGTTTGCTAAATTTCTTCTATTCTAACTGTTGTTGAAAAAAAAAAAAACTGTAATTACTTTTTATTTTCCATTTCCAGTTGGTTTATCATCAAATTTTTTTATTTATTTATTTATTTATTTTAATGCCGACCAGTTTGATGTTACTATCACCAGCCCAGTTACAACAAAATCTCTGTACCAATGAACAAAAAAAAAAAAATGTTTCAATTTTTTTGTTCCACCATTGTACTCGCCTCCGGCCAGATTTCCACCACGAACAATTAATTACAAGACGCGTGCCTACTATATTAAGGTAAGAACAACTACAAAAATAGCAAATGTACACAAAAATGAAAAACACTAAGTTTAAATTTAGCCATCTTTTTTTTTTGTTTGTTTAATTAATCTTTACGTGTTTGTCCACGTAAGCAGTAAAAATAGAAAGTCTCTAAAATTATTGTGCTCACCTAATTAGCCGGAGTATCCCTCATTTTCCATATCAATAGAAACACAACCAGCATACAATTCTTTTTAACGGTTTACAATTACAAATATCGTTAGTTAGTTAATTAAATTAAAAATAAATAATTTCATCCTCATTGCCGATCTTAATAAGAAACTGTTACTCTACCAATTCTGGTTAAATAGTATACATAGTCACCGCCTTTCTTTTGATTCATTAAAATCTGAAACAAATTAATTAATCATTTTATTCATTTAATTTGGTAACTCTTAATTGTAAATGTAGAATCTTATTCTTCTTCAGTGGGCAACTCAAAAAAAAAAAAAAAAAAAAAAAATTTCCCACCAGAAAGAGAGTGTGTAAGAGAGTAAGAGAGAAAGATTGAGGGCAAGGAGAATTCAGACAACATTGAAACACAAACAAAAAAAAAAAAAAGAAAACTTTTGTTGTCTGGCTTTATAGGCAAAAAAAAAAAAAAAAAAAAATTACGGTCAGAAAACAGAAAATTTTTCTATTCTTACAACCCACTTTCAAATTGTTGTCAACTACTTTAAATATATTGCCCATTAATCAACTTCAATTATAGAGATCCTTCTTAACTGTCCCTTTTAACCTACCCACTGCAATTACAAATTAACATCTACTTTCATAGAAACCAATAAACTCACTCGGAATGAGAAAACGACCAAGTGACTACTCAATATCCGCCAATAATCTAAATCCGAGGATTAATGAAGAATTAAGTAAGTCTCAAGCTTACAATAATAATAACAATAACAATAGCCTCAACACAAGCACATCACCATCAAGAAATAATACAACCAGTAGAAGTTCCATTTTCAGTATTAGACGAAATAAAGATAAACATGGCAATAATGAATCACTTTCAGAAATTTCATCATTGAATGACACAGAAAGTATCATATCAACCAATTCAGCAAGTAGTAGAAATAGTAAAAGACTGGCCATGACTTCATCTCATCCTTCCTCCATAAGATCATCCACTTTACCAAGTGCCCAATTTAATGCATCTCATGGTAACCAGTCTATCAACCCATCTTCACATACTAGACACATAAGTTCATCATCAGCAGCAACACTAAATCCTTACGATAAATCTTCAAACCCATTAAGCCGGAAAACAACAAATATATCAATATCACGATCAAATAAAGCAAATGATCCGTCCATTGGTACATACAAGAGGTCTTCATTTCAGTTAGAACGTCCAAATTCCGCATTTGAAATTGAGCGTATGTTTAAAGAATTGTTGGAAAAATTAAATTTCAAATCTTTACCTCCTCAAGCAGCAAGAGAGATGTTGAATTATGATATAGAAAGAAAGTGGATGATGATTGAACAAGATGCTAGAGCTGATTTTGACAGACAACAAAGATACGCGAAACAACAGAATTCATTCCTCCCTGAAGAATATGCGAAATGGTTAATTGCAAAGACCATAACAACTAATCAATTAAGTTCGTTATGGATAGCTCTACGAAGTGAACCAATTGATTGGGTTAGAAGCTTTGTTTATGATTGTCAAGGTGATACATTATTACTGGCTTACTTGACTAAGTTACAAGATGAAATGATTCGTAACAATATTGTTGATATTAATGATGATATTTTTGATAAAGAAGTTAATGTTTTGCAATCGCTCAAGTGTTTAATGAATCAACGTTTGGGAGCAGAAAGAATTAAGACCGATGTTGATGTTTTTGTTAATGCTGTTTCGGGTTCGTTGTTATCTCCAAGAATCATAACAAGAAAGTTGGCTACAGATACATTAACCTTTATGATTTCTTATAGTGCCAATGATAATGGACGATATCACAAGGTATTGAAAGCCTTGGATTCGATTACTGAAAAACCAAGAATAGAATTTGAAACTGCAGTTGAGAATAATGCCACTCCAAGAAAATTAACAAGAAAACCACCACTTCCAGAAAACTATAAACGTTTTGAATTGTGGTTGAATGCAGTGGAAAGAACAATTGATGCTAGAGGGAAGTATAAAAATTCCGATGTTGGTGCTAGTGATGAATTAAAATCTGCTTATGCTGGTGGAAATGCACAGGGATATAACCGTTCAACTAGTATTATAAACGCAAGAAATCAATTGGAAAGTCATTTAGTGGAATATTGTATTGCAACAATGTTATTGATCAATGTAATTGTTGCTAATGGTACAGATTTCAGAGTACGAATACATTTGAGAGCCCAGTTTAAAGCAGCAGGGTTGGATAGAATAATTCCAAAGTTTCAAGAACTTGGAAATGATGAATTGGACAATATGATTATCAGGCATAAAGATGATGCGGCTAATGATGAAGATGATTTGAAATATACTGCTGATTTTGGTGATGGTGAAAATCAAGAAGATATTGACTTTAATGATCCCATCAATTTGGTTCAATTAATGTGGTCAAATGTGAAAGATTCAGAAGCAGCAGGGCATTTCTTAAGTGCCATGCAACATTTATTTTTAAATCAATCAGATAAACGAAATGATCCCATTGAGTTGACAAGAAGTTTGAGAGCATTGGATGGGTTAGTGCAAAACATTTCGTCTGTCAGAACGACGAATGAAGATACAGCAATAAATATTGCTATTAATAAATTAATTTCTAATATGAGTACTGATGATATGTACAGAAAAGCTTTGGATGATGTCAAAATGTATAGAAAAATGGCCGAAGAAGCAACTGCAGAACGAGATGACTTGACAAGACAATTATCCATGGGGGTTGATGGTTATGTTGATAGTTTGATGAATGATGTTAAAGAACGTGATTTGATCATTTCAAGGTTCAGAAGAACTACGGAAGAGTTAAATGAAGAATTGAATCATGTCAAAACAAAATATATGCAAGAAAAACAAGAACTGGAGTTGGAGATGAGAGAATTATTGATTATGATCAATAGCAATGAAATTGAGACTAGTCAATTGAAAAAAGATTCCGGCAAAACCACTCTTCTGGTAACAACAACCAATGGAGAATTGGCATCGAGATTGAAGAAGCAAATCCATCGTCGTCGTGCAGAGTACAAGTTGGATAATCGTCAATTGGGAACAAATGTTGAGCCTCTGACAAGATTGAGAGCTTTGAGAGATCAAATGGGTGATATTGAGAATATGGCAAGAGAATTGGAAATGACTGATTTTGAAACATACACTGAACCTGTAGAGGAACCTCAGGTTGTTGAAATTCAATCCGAAAGTGAGGAAGATGAACCTGAGCCAAAAGAGCAATTAGAAGAAGAACTAGAAGAAGAAATCGTTATTCCTCCATTACCATTTGACGGACCAAAACGAGCTGTCAGGGATGATGACTTGGTAAGACTTGACCAATTAAGAAAGCAATTGTCTAATTTACAAAGCGAATCTAATGACATCATGAAATATAACACCAGTTCAATGTTTAACAAACAGAAATTTTTGGCCATGGAAAGATTACAAGAATTAGAGAATAATTTTAAGGATTTCAACATTGATTTCTCTATGCAAGATGATGGCGGTCAATATAACTTCACTCCTAAATCAATGGATGGTTCAATAAAGGAGAAAACAGAAGAAGTATTAAGAGAAGCTGAACAGTTACGTGAAGAATTGAGATTACAATTGGCAGCTGCTAAGAAAATGAAATCACCAAGCGTACCAGCACTCCAATAGAAGGCGGTAGAAAATCAGTGTTTGATAGAATTGAAAGTAAATATGTTAAAGGTCAAGTTCAAGTGGATGCACCTAATATTGTTCTGCCTAAAACTCAAAAGAGAAATAATAGGAATACTACATTACTTGCTATGGATCCTAAATTTTTACAAGAATTGAGTTCAAAAGTTAGTGAAGCTGAACCAATCGCTACCCATGAGCTCTCTGTTAATGCAAATAATAATACAGTTTCAAAACCGGCACCAGTTATACTCGAAGCAGAGAAAACCAAAGAAACTTTGGGAGCTTCAGCCCCTCTGCCTCCTCCACCACCACCACCTCCTCCTCCTCCGCCTCCAATGCCAGAGATGTTGGGAGGAAATGGAGCACTGATTCCTCCTCCACCACCACCACCACCACCTCCTCCTCCTCCGCCACCAATGCCAGAAATGTTGGGAGGAAGTGGAACACTGGCTTTTCCCCCACCACCTCCTCCACCTCCAGGTTTCTTAAATGGTGGTGGCTCTGGTGGACCACCACCACCACCACCGCCTCCGCCACCGTTCCCATCTTCATCAGTTGGTGGTGGTTTCTTGAGTAAGAATATTGACTCTGCAACTATACCTGGTGCCTCTCCATTTGATAATATTCCTAGACCAAAGAAGAAATTGAAACAATTGCATTGGGAGAAGATTGATCATAGTCAAGTTGGAAACTCATTCTGGAGTGAGTCAAATGACCAAACATTTATTAAAGAATTGATGTCAAAGGGTGTATTTGATGAGATTGAACTTATTTTTGCAGCCAAAGAAGCTAAGAGATTAGCCACTAAACGTAAAGAAGATGTTGACAAAATCACATTTTTGGGAAGAGATATCTCACAACAGTTTAGTATTAATTTACATGCATTCAATTCTTTAAGTGATGAGGAATTCATCATTAAAGTTTTGCGTTGTGATAAAGACATAATCAATAATACCCCAGTTTTGGATTTCTTTGGTAAAGATGAAATCACTGAGGTCACGAATACTATGGCAAGGAACCTTGAACCATATTCTACTGATTATAAGGTAGAGGGAGAAATAAGTAAACCTGATAAGGATCCAAATGACTTGCAACGTCCAGATAGAATTTACGTAGAATTGATGTACAACTTGCAACATTATTGGAAATCAAGAATTCGTGCATTATCTGTTGTTTCCAACTATGAAAGAGAGTATGAGGAATTAGTTAAGAAATTACGACAGATTGACGAAGCAGTTGATTCGATCAAGAATTCACAGAATTTGAAGGGTGTATTTGAAATTATTTTAATTGTTGGTAACTATATGAATGATTCTGCAAAGCAAGCCAAGGGGTTCAAGTTGAGTTCATTGCAAAGATTAAGTTTTATGAAGGATGATAAAAACAGTATGACATTTTTGCATTATGTTGAAAAAGTTGTTCGTCATCAATACCCAGAGTTATTGGAATTTATCAATGAATTATCCAACTGTAATGATATTGCTAAATTTTCAATTGAAAATATCTACAATGATTGTAAAGATTACGTTCAAAATATTAAGAATGTTCAAAGTTCAATTGATGTGGGTAATTTGAGTGATATATCCAAGTTCCATCCGCTGGATAGAGTATTGAAAACTGTCTTACCAAGTTTACCAAGGGCTAAAAGAAAGTCAGATTTGTTGTTAGATCAGGTTAACTATACCATGAAAGAATTTGACAACCTTATGATTTACTTTGGTGAGGATTCAAGTGATTCATTTGTCAAGAATTCCTTTGTTTCCAAGTTTACCAATTTTATAAAAGATTTTAAGCGTGTTCAAACTGAAAATATGAAACGTGAGGAAGAAATAAGAATTTATGAACAACGTAAAAAATTATTGGAAATTCCAAAGAAGGAGAAATCCACTGGTGATCAAGGTGAACGTGAATCTGGAGTGACAGATAATGAATCTGGTGGCGTTATGGATGGCTTGTTACAAAGGTTAAAGGCTGCAGCTCCTGCAAAAGGGGAATCTGCCTCTGCTAGAAAGAGAGCTTTAATGAGAAAACAAATCTTGGATAGTCAACGAAGAAAAGCAAATTCATCGTCACCTACTAATAATAATGGACTTTCTTTAGATGAGCAAGAAAGTGACGACAATAAAGCCTCCTCCCCTTTTGATGAGAGCTTTAATGAAACTTCAATGACACAAATTGGTGATGAAGATACAACCATTGATACCGATAATGATAACGATAATGATAATGATAATGTCAGATCAAGGGCAAAGAATTTATTGAGTGAGTTAAGAGGCGCTAATGAATCTCTTTCTCCAAGTAAAGATAAAGATGTACTTTCAGATGCTCAAAAATATAGAAGACAAAGATTAAAATCAAGAACGTCAAGTACAATAGAGGATATTACATAGCACTACAATAGTATACGATTTTATTTTTTTCTAATTTTATTATAATATGTATTCCTTGTCAATTAATTGTTTTTTTTTAATTTTTTACTGCCATTATTTCTTTACTTTACTTATTTTCTTCTTGTTAAAGATTTATAATTGAATCATGGAGACTTAATTCTTCCAAATCATAATCCACAATATCATTGTTTTGATTAGTTAAATAATTGAATCTTGGTTTATTCAAGGATAGTAAACCTGTTGCACTTAATTTATTAATAAATGGTCTTTGCAATTTATGAATCAAATTCGTCAACGTTTCTTTGGTTCTATGTTTTAAATTATTCAATTCATCACTTGATTCATTAACCATTCTTAAATTAATAATCTCACCATTGGTACATACACAAATAACAGATTGATCATTCTGGTTCATAACCCATGGATTATTTAATTTTGATAAATAAACCCTTGGTATTCCACTAACTCCTAAATTCAATCGTTTATCAAACTTATAACTTTCAAAAATTGATAAATTTGAATGAATCTTATCACCAGCAATTAAAAATTCACCTAATTCAACTTGATTAATATATGAATTGCTCATTGGATCACTTGATTCAAACACTAATTCTCCATTCTGTTCAGTAAACTGATATATAGAGTCAGAATTTGTTGATACTAGTAATTTATCATTTGATTCATTTAAGGAAACAACTTTTGAAGGAAGTGATTTAAGTTGCTTTATTGGTGTGAAACGTTTTTCTGATTCATTGTATGATGTACAATATATGGATTCTTCATTGGTAAATAAAATAAGGGATTTAAATTGAAGGATATTTGAAATTGGGAAATCTTGCTCTATGGAAGTAAGTTCTGTTATTACTACTATTGCTTGACCAGTTGTGTCATTTTTGAGTTTTTTGAAATCCAAAACTTTGATTATACCTGAAGTAGATGATTTAGAACATCCAACTAATAATTTTTTTGATATTTTTTTGGTGGTTTCGTTACGTTGAACTTCCCAGATATTGACACATTGTGGGATTTCATCATCTTGGAAAATGGTATATTCGTCCTCTTCATGTCTTGATTTAAGAGTACTTTCCTTTTGAGTTAAAATTTTCATGGACTTCTTATCAACACAAATCATTTTATTTCTACCATGACAAAACACAACAAATGTTGATATGTGAGGAACAAAAATCAATCGTTTACCATTTTCAATTTTCGTCAATTGTTTGACTGATGGTTTCATAAAAGTAGATACGTGACATATAACCAATCCATTATCTCTAATCAATGCCAATTTCTTAAACTTAGAATCCATTGAATCAGGTAACTCAATACCTTCAATGGTTAATCTCTCAAATGTATCATCAAAGTTAACTTGGTTTGGATATAATCCGGATTTGTAATTGTTAAATAACCATAATTTTCCACAATGTACAAACAACAAATTAGGGTCATTAGTAGTGATGATTTTCACCTGAGAATAACCCAAGCGAAGAAAATATGTGCATTCTAATTGAGTATCACTAAGATGGAATTTGATGATATATCCCTGTTTTGTTGCGATTATGATGTCGTCGTTAACACAAACCAATTGATTAGAATTATTGCATCAAGACTGGTAATAAAATCCAGTTTATATTTGCAATATTGACTTAATCTGTAAGATTTCTGTTCATGTAATTGGCCGTCTTTAAATGGGTAAAACAAAACCAGTCCTTCAAAGCTTCCTATTGCTACAACCACGCAATCATTATGAGAAAACAACTTCAACATTGACGGCTGCACTTCAATAATTTCTTTCTCCAATGCTAATTCAATATATTTTGAAATTTCATGATCTTCTTGTGCTAGATCTTTCCGTGCTAATCTTAATATTTTTACTTTTATAGAGTTGTTCTCTTCAACTATCATCGCCAATATATCGTCTAAAACATCCGCAAAAATGATATTGAATGGAACAAACTCTGTAATTTTATGGAAAACCAAATCAGATATAGTAATAGAATCCTGATTAACTTGAAGAATATAAGATTCAAACATCACAGATGAAAATAATGACAGCCTACTCGTTACTAATTTCGACTCTTGAACTTCAACAAATGCATCCTTGGAATTTTCTTGATATTCAAGTAAAACTGATTCAAAAGGTAAAGCACATAAAAGATATAAGTTTTCCTTGTATTGTAATTTCCACATGCCAACAGATTTTCTTAGCTTTTCATATGTATTGCTTCTTCTCATCCCATAATATCCAAATTTGAATTGATTCAACTTAGTACGTTTTCCAAGCCCACTTATCCCCCAAAGCTCCTGTCTTGCAGGTAATACATCGCCTTCCTTTCTATTACTATTACTATTACTATCTATAAGTGAAAGGTCAATCAAAGGTGCCCAGGATTTGAAATCTTCAATCAATCTGGCTTCGCTGTACGCCAACTTTGATGGGTGCGTGATATCAGACAAATATTCCTTGTCATATAATTCATCAATCAATATATCCTTAGTCGCACTCCCTCCATCGCTAGTGTAAAATAACCTATATTTATCTTTCTCTTTCTCCAAGGAGAATTTTGATACACTATCAGCTACTCGAACAACTGGGTCAATATTGCTTCCAAAATTGTTGTCAATAACCGTAATTAAATAAATAACCCCATTATCAGTGGCAATAAGAACTTCATCTAATTTGTCAATTTCTAATTCTGACACGTTGGTGTTGGGCAAATGATATGATGTGGGAAATGATGAATTCTTCCATGGTGACAGAATCTCTTGAAAATCATAGTGAGCTGACACTATATTATGCATAGTTACTATTGTTAGTTTATTTGGAGAAACAAATAGAAAAGAGCCATTTGATTTCAATGGCACGACAAATATTGGGATCTCAAATGTGTTATCAAGTGGTAAAACATCTTTGTTATATCCTTGCCAAACACCTTCGGAAGTGGACCACGAGAATAAATTAATGGTTAATCTTCGATTTTCTGTAAATATTAGTGCAAAAAACACATCTGTTGGAATACTAGTTGAATTGGGATCAATGAAGCAAGCATCTATAATAAATCCATCCATAGAAATGTTGACGTGATTTCGTAAAACCGTCCCATTAATATTAGGCGTTTGCTGTGCCATATATAATCGAAAAATGTTGGAGCTCGAACTAGCAACAGTTGAATATCCTGATGGTGATGACCTTAGTAGATAACCACAAGAATCTAGGTTAGGGCATGCATTATTACTTCCTGTATCCCACCATTGAATAATGAATGGTTTAAAAATGGAATTACCTTCGTCCTTAGGAACTGATTTCTGGGTTTGATAAGAATAGTCATTATCTTTATAATACCTTGGGACATAATATATTCGAATTAATAGAAGATATCCTGATTTTAAAGCAATTAGTAAATGATCCTCCAGATCTGGAGTAGTGCCTTTGATAACACATGATGATCTAATTGTGGATTTTGTAGCAAATTCAATTCCGTCAATGTTAATCGACAGATACTTTACTATCACATTAATATTTTCAATGTGTGATGGTGGAGCTGGTGTGGGATTGTTTTCCTCGGCCCTAGTTTCTGATTTATTTGTTGAAACACCAAGAAATAGTAAATCATCAGTATCATCATCGCTATCATCAAATGCATCCAATTGTGAATCGTCCTCCTTGGGTATTAGTGTCTGAAATTCCTCGTCATTAAATAAAACACTGGACAGACCTTTAAATGGCTTGTTGATCTGAACTTTAAAGTATGGTAGAATGTTGGAAACTATTGAAGAATTTAATAATGTTTGTTTAACAATCACTTTTTTCTCCTCTTGTTTGGAAGGTTGATATCTATCTATAGAAAGAAATTCATACTTGTCATTGACTTCATTGGTATCAATGTCCATGATGGCAGCTTGTTGGAAGCAAAATTAGAGTATGAAATAGAAAACGTCGCTTGATAGTAGAAAGATAAAACAAAAGAAAAAAAGAAAAATTGGTGATAGTGTGCAATAATATATCGCTTCCTATTGAACTTCTCATTTCTCTTATTTTGTTTTTTCTTTGATCTTTTTTTTTTATTTATTTATTTGTTACAACTGTGATAACGAAAATCTTCCCAAAAAAAACAAGGACGACCAAACTAGATAAGAAGAATCAAAATGAAGTCTGGTAATAAAATCAAAAAGTTGTATAATTTCTATGCAATTGGATTAATTATTTCATTATTTAGTTTTGTTTCTGGGATGGAATTGTATTCTTATTTGAGCGTTCGTCATACAAACTTATTTGCAACCCTTTACCGAGAACCAACTAAAATGGAAATCAATCTACTCAAATCTAGTAATTTCTTGGGCGCAATAGGTAATTATTAACCAAAAATAAAGAGCATTGGCTACTTCCAATTTAGGAGAATAAATTTCTAACAGTAATAACCTGACAGCCGGTAGTGTTATTGGCGGTGAAATAGCTGAACATTTTGGCTTCCTCAGATCAATGGAAAGTCTTTCAGCGGTGTGGATAATTGGAATAATATTTACTTTTGTTCTGGATACAATAACCATGTTGATGATGGGTAAGATTATTAATGGGGTGGCAATAGGTATGTCATTTGTTACAATCCCAATCTATCAGTATGAAATTATCCCCAATAAAAATCGAGGCAGAATTTTATCAATCTTCATTTTTACCTGTTCTTTGGGAAATCTATTTATCTACATGATTAGATTAATATCTGAAAATTTCTTGAATGAGTCTAAGTATTCTAGAATGCATTGGGCGATTGAAGTGATTCCGTTAATTGTGGCTGCAACTTCTACAATATTTATTCCAGAATCCCCCAAATGGTTGGCGGCAAATTCAGAATGGCAAATAGCAGCTGAGGTATTGGAACTGATTGAAGTTAAAAACTCTTCAGGAGCTGAGCAAAGAAAACATAAAGAAGAAAGAACCAGATTAGGAGATAAACATTACGTAATTAAGAAGTACTCCACTGGGGTTTGTGTTAAGAGTTGTTCCCTCAATGGTTTGTTTGGGAAGAAATATATTCGGGAAGTGTGTATGGGTATTCTTTTGGTATTTTTGTTGATTTTACTTCCATCAGTAAGATAATGGAGAGTTTGGATTATATTTGTCAAGCGTGTAATATAGAAGGTGATAATTTGAAAACTGTGACCCTCTTTAATTTATTAGTGATAGTGTTGTTTTCAACTGCCCCTATCCTTATCCTTGATATGATGAGGCGAAAAGATGTATTGGTGTTTGGTATGTTTCTTGTCCTGGTCATTATGATAACTTACATGATCATATTCTTGGCCTTCTCGGAAAAGATTTCACTAGATTATCATCAACCAGTATTTGATTGGATTATAAAAGTAAAGTTTTTTGACGAAAAGGCTTCTTTGGTGTTAGCATTGACTGCTTTCCTTGATGTTATTTATTATACAATGCTAGTTCCTACTTCTTGGTTATATATTATTGAGAATTTTTCAAGTAGTTCCAGAATTAAAGGGTGGGTAGTAATCATGAGTTTACATTGGTTATTTGAGGCTTGTACTGCTTTGGCTTTCCCATTCTTATTAGAGAAATTGAATGGATGGTTATTTTTTATAGTAACCTTTATTTGTCTTACGGGTTCTTTATTTACTACTCAGTTGGAAGAAACTAAAGGAAAATTTGATTTTGACCCTGAATACATCATGAGAGATACTAGAGGTGACTTAAGTGATGATAAAACAGCAACTGCCCAGCCGATGCCAATACAGAGTAATCTGATACAAAATTCTGTTGCTAGCAAAAACAAAATATCTAAGACCGACTCGACCGGCAACAGTAGTAGTGTGAATAAGAACTTGCTTGATTCCTATATATTATAGCTTATACAATGATACTATAAAGTCTAGTTCTTCTGAGAAACAAATTAATCTAATCTCTCACCTTTGATCCCAAAAAAACTGATCTTCACCACAACAGTGAATGCCAAATGGACAACTGCTAATATCCCCATGATAATGTAGTATGCTTTACCTCCTGTTTCATTGAGCAGCAAACAATTCTTTTTGATAATAGGACCAAGTTTGTTGAAATTACTCAAGCCAGTTATTATTCCACTGATGCCAACTATTGTCCATTCTAAGATATTCAAAATATATCCATGCTTATTGTTGTTAACAAACACCACAATCACAACATTGATCAAAGTAATTGGAATCCATAATACATTAGTATAACCATATATGGATACAGTTCTGGTTAATGAAAGTGGTTCTGGAAATTTATTATAGTATGTAGTAATCACCCAAAGTAAAGCAGGAACAACGAAATTATATCCATAGAACAAACTGATTGACTTGATCAATAATTCAAAATCATAGGAATATGGCTCATCCGGACTTCCACGGATCCATTGATTAAGTAAATGAGATCCAGTAGAACTTACAAACATCAAAAAATCAATGTTCCTGTAATCCAAACAAATCCATATAATTCATGGGGATATGGTTCTGAATCATCAAGATGTGCAAATGGATTTAATGATTTTGGATTTTTGGAAGAATACATCACTATCAAGATCAAAATATTGTCTATAGAAATTCATTTGAAACATATGAGTTTTTCCTGATGTCTGTGGTTGTGATTGTGATTGTGATTGAGATTGTGGGGTGGCTACTGATGGTTGTGATGGATTCAATGGTGTAGTAAATTGTGGTGTTGAATCAGTTAAAATAGGTTCTAAGATATTTCAGTTAGTAACGTTTCCATCGGTGTTTAAAAGTAACCATTTTCAAAATAATAATAAAAAAAAATTACATACCATCCGGTTGAATAAACTCATTACTTAAAAGATCAGGCTAAAGCACAATTGTTAGTAGAAGAAACAAAAAGAAATAAATATAAAGTCAATTGGTAATATTTAACTTTCTGTACATACTTGGCTATCACTTAACTTAGAATATTGTTGAGACATAACTTATAGCTTGGTGGTCAATCAATCGGAATTGGTGGTGTCAGTTTCCAAAATTTTTTTTTTTTTTTTTTTTGCTGGTGTTTTGTTTTGTTTTGTTTCGTTTCGTTGTTTGGATATTTGATGGTGCGCTATTTCCCTTCCATGTTAATGTTAGTAATCAAATCATAGAAATCAATAAATTATTCTTTATCAGTGAATCTACATAATACAATGTTAAACCTTGAATCATAGAAACGATTGTTTGGTATATATTTGTTGATGAACTCTTAACTTGTTCTGGTTAAAACTTCTTGTTACACTTAACTTCCAACACATTCATTGCTGTAGTGGAATAGTCAAACTTATCAAGTGTTGCCAAGAGACAAATTATAGTACCAATACGAAGTACATGTTGTGTGTTTCGAATAAGACAATTGTGAATTAAAGACTGTTTACTTAAGGTAGTATAATTCAAATTGATGATCTAATTACGTTAAAAAAATCATGAAATGGTTACATTTTGATTTTTTTAAAACTTTCTTGATTATTGGTTAATTTACTTGAAGGTAATAAAAGTTAATAAATACAAAAAAAAAAAATATATTTCATTTTCTTAATTTATTTTTTTTTTTTTTTATTTTCATGTTTTCACAATTATATAATATTGACATCAGGTGGTACAATTAGTTCGGTGAGTCAACAATTGAGATCTTTACACTTTCAAAACAAGTACTTTGCTTTTAGACTTCATTAACATTATCAATTCAAGTAGATTATTGTTTATCAGGAGCAAATATGGTTGAATTTCTTGATCTACCAAGTGAAATTCTTCAGATTATTTTTGATTATGTTCCCGTACCTTCATTGACTCAATTCATTGATATTCAACCCATTAGAAATTATGTGTTGAATGCGGCATATATAGATGTTGCTATTGGAATAGTCCTTTGGAGGTATTTTAAGAATACCCCACATCATGCGATTATTGGTCATCTGAGTTTTCGATGTCTTTCAGAGTGTGTAACTTTCCTTAAATCAGAACCCACTTTAAGACCAAAGAGAATCCATTTTGAAAATCCATTAGAAGCAATTTTATTTGCTGAGAAGTATCCTGAATACTTAAGGGGCAGCAAAATCTATCTTGATTTAACAAACATCTTGAGGTCTTCCCATGACTTGCAGATTTTCTGTGATAACGTTAAGAATTTCCCATTCCCAATTGAAAATTTACATAATTTAGATTTTGGCTGTTTTGATATGGATGAAATACGACATATCTCAAAAGAAATGAAGACCCTTACCTTAAAGTTTGACTTACCGATTGATTTTGAAAAATTATCTTTATTTTCACGATTGAAATCATTTCTGTGTGATCAAATTAATTCAAATGACCTTATCCTTTTGCCACGTCAATTGAAAACTTTGCTTTGTACTTTAGAAATTCTGAGACATGCGGATAAATTGAATTTCCTCCAACTCTAATAGACTTGCATCTTTGTATTTATGAATCTAATTTTTATTATGATCAAGAAATTGATATATCTTCATTAGAAATGCTTCAACGTTTAACGATTATTGAAAATTCTCGTTCAAGAAGAATAAATTTGAACCTCCCTCTGAATTTAAAGCAATTGTGTATTCCAAAAGAAGTTGAATTTTCAATGATTTACAATTGATGTGTCCTCATTTGGTTGATTTAAAGTACGATCGCAAATATGGTGAAGATAGTGCATGGAAACATAATTTCCTCAAACACTAAAAGTTTTGGGTATTCCTTATGGGGAGATTATTGATGATGATACGATGGATTTGAACCATGAATCTATGCTGTTTTTGAAGTTACCTAGTAATGTAGTAAATTTGGAATTAAGAGGAGACATGACTTATGAACATGACATGTTTCTTGATTTTGCAAATAATCAATTGGTTCAACTTGAAAATTTGGTAATCAATCAAGCAGCAAATGTAACAATTACTGGAGATATTCCGGCTAATTTATCCAAATTGAGTTTAAATTGTAAATACATCAGTGGTTACGATTTGAATCAATTACAAAGTTTGCAAAAACTCACTGACCTTTCAATCATTTGCTTGAAAAATGTTGAGGAATTTTCATACAATTTACCTAAATCATTATCAAAGTTAGATATCAAACAATGTGAATTTAATCGTTTTATTATTAATGCACCAGAACTTCAAGAATTGAGAATTGTTAGTCATCTGCTTGAGATTATAGATGAAACTGTTTTAATTCTTCCAGAAAAACTTAAGATTTTGGATCTTAGTCTGAATGATATAAAACAACTTCTGTTATCATTCCCAACTGGATTAGTTGAAATAGACTTAAAATATAACCTTCTTGAATCGATTAATAATCTTCCTGAAAGTTTAAAGAAATTAAATTGTGCGGCCAATCAATTAGGTTTAGATTCTGGTGAATTTTGTTTATTTCCTCTAGGATTGGAACATCTTACATTAACATCTAATTTATTGACTGATACTTGGATTGTGGATCTGAATTTAAAAAAATATAATAAATTGAAAATTTTAAATCTTGAACTTAATCTGATTGAAGTATTAGATCTGAGTTTTTTACCTGATTCATTAATTACTTTGGATTTATTTAACAATGATATTTCATATATTGAAAATGACTTGACTGATTTAATTAATCTTGAAGAAATTGTATTGGATAATAATCCATTAAGTGGTTATTTTGAAGAATTTGAAGAATTTGATGATTCTGATATTTTTTTTGGAGAAAGAATTAAAATTGTTAGTTTACAAGGATGTGGAATTTATGAATATGAAATGTATGGTTTATTTAAAGAATTGAAAAAAATGCCAAATTTTATATATT
>CAJVQF010000151.1:0-45462 GCA_911254575.1 Candida sanyaensis
TTATAAATTTAAATATGATATAATGCAAATACTAATACGAATATTTACGATCTTAGTATTGCTGTTAAAATAAAAAGAAAACTCCGATTTTTTTTTTTTAGTTCTGGTATGAGAAAAGATATCATAAAGAACTAAAATTGAGGATAACTTCTACGTCATAATCATAATCATCGTCATCGATGCTTTCTCTATCTATCATCTGGTTGCATTTGTGCTTATATCTGCGTTTCTGGGCCCGCTCTCATGTAATGTAAGTGAATACTTTAATTTAGGAAGTACATGCCTACTGTATGTATATAACTAAAAAGTACTAAAAAATGTGTTCATGTATATTTCACCCGAGGTTAGAAGAATAAAAATTTAACTGAGGATAGGTGCAAAAAAAAAAAAAAAAAAAATAGAACTTATGTAACGTTAAATAAGAAGAAAATATCAAGAAACGTCGGTTGAATTCTACAGCAATTCACCAAGAACTATTATTTCAATGATAGTATTGTCATTGATATATACATATACATATAGCCTTGCTTTTTTTTTAAAGTTGCAGTACAGTTTCCCCCTATTTCAATAAGAAGACGAAGCAATGAAAGATTAGGTGACATCATAAGATTATCTTTCTTTGTAAAGATATATTAGTGAATTGTTCTGATGAAAACAAAACTTGATGCGCTTAGATGAGTTGAGATGGGATTCCGTTATAATTAATATACAGTATATATATGTGTGTGTGTGTTATAAAACTTTAAATTCTTAAGTACCCTTTATACTATACGATACATATTGTGAAAATTTCACTCTTTCATTTTCTTGATTACGCATATGTGTACTATACATTTACATAAGGCGGTTGGAAATATACCCTATGCGATAACTAAAAATTTTAGGTTGGAGTCTACTAAAGAATTATAACCCTAATAATAAAGGCTGTGGCTGTGGTCTAATGATTGGAATGATGATGATGATGAAGATGATTTGTTTTATCACATGCACATATGCTTTATATAATGATTTCATTAGTTTTTGTTTGTTTAGATATTTGAAATTTCAAACCGGATTCGAAACTGAATTCGAAATGTCGTAAAATAAACAAAAAACAAAAATAAAAACAAAGAGAGACATTTTTTTTTATACTTCCGTAGATGTGATTAAAAATTAGTTACAAAAATACAAAAAAACTTATCTATTGTTTAATTGTTCTATTATATTTTTATTAAATGTAATATGAGTTAAAATTTTCCTTTACATATTACACAAATATAAAAAAGATCACAAAAATGAAATTTTCCATTTTTTTTTCATTAAAGCTTATGCAGGATTTAAACCATACATTTTTAGTGGAAAAAGGATGACGAAATTAGAAAATCCCAAAACAAAAAATGTGAAATGAGGAGGAAGAAGTAAGAAGAAGAAAAAGTATAAGGTGAATTTTAATTTTTTTTTTTTTTTGGGGGAAAATAGCCTTAAGGAAAAGTAACACAAGAAGAATAAAGAATAAAGAAGGGACAAAGAAACTTAATGACAAAAGTCAAAGTCAAATAAAAACCAGGGAGGAGGAAGAAGAGGAGGAGGGGTGGGTTATGAAACTATTAATATAAATATTCATCAAGATTTCCTTCTTTCATAAAAAAAAAAGTATAAAATTTATAATATTTCAAATCAATCAAATCAAATCAGATAACTATTATCATTAGATCTTAGTTAACTATACTATACCAAACCATACCTTATTCATACCAAACCTTGCTAGTATAATTGCTACCACTACTACTACTGTTATAACTACTACTGTTATTGTTACTGTTACTGTTACTGTTATTATACTGAACTAGGGTAATATTAATTCAGTTGATTTTTTTTTTTTTGTTGTGGGTTCAAACTTTTATTTGTTTACATTTATTCCTGCACATTTACTATCCCCCCTTGATTTTTTTTATTTCCTTTAAGTTTTCTTTCCGCCCCCTTAATTTGTGTGCTTATTTTTTTGTCATATATAAATTTGCACATCCCCCCTCCTCCTCCTCCTCATCATCCGCATCATCAATCCTCGTGCTTTAAATTCTCCACATATTTTTATTTTTTTTAAATAATTCACGAGAACAACAACAACAACAATATTCAATATGGTTTATTCAAGTGAAACATCTAAATGGAAAGCTTATCAATTCAATGATCCATTTGCTTCAGGATCATTTTTTGTTTGTAATAAAATTAATCAAATATTTTGTCGTCCTGATTGTGATTCAAGACCAATTACAAATTTAAAACTGGAAATTAAATTTTTAAATAATTCAAATCAAGCTATTTCAATGGGTTATAAACCTTGTGAACATTGTGATCCAATTAATACAAGTATGGCAATTGATGTTAATTTATTAATTAAATGTGTTTCTACTGTTAATAATCGTATTGGTTTTATTCCTCCTTTATTAGATGAAAATGAAGAATCAAATTCTTTAAAAATTAAAGAAAATATAATAGAATCTAAAAAAGATTTTAGTTATCAAAAACAAAGACATGCTTCTGTTCCAAATATTTCAATTGATAATAATAATAATAATAATAAATCTATAAAGATTTATCATTATCTAAAAATGATTCTGATCATTATAGATTAGTTGATTTAGCATGTCGTCATTTAGCTTTAGCTGCTGCTATAAATGTATTTCAACCAAAACCAATAATATCAACTACTGAAGAACAAGAATCAAATACTTTATCATCACCAAATGGTAAAAAAAGAAGAAGAAGAAGAGGTGGTGTACTTGGATTTAAAGAATTGGCAGCTAAATCAAAATTAAGTGCATGGCATTTTCATAGAGTTTTTAAATCAGTTACTGGATTAACTCCAAAAACTTATGGTGATAAATGTTGGGAATTTGTTAAAAAAATTAAAGAATCTGGTGAATATACTAGTTTTGAAGAATATTCAATTAATTCTCCTACAACTAATTCTGATGGGATTAGTACAAATCCAAATACTCCTCAATTATTACCAATGAGTAATACTTCAACTAGTTGTTCACCTCAAGATTCTAATTCTAATGTTGCATTATATCCCATAACTCCACCATCACAACAAACAACTAATAATAATATTAATAATAATAATAATATTAATTCTGTAATTTCAGAAATTCCAGAATTTGGATTCCCATCTACTTCATCAACTTCTACTTCAATAGATCCATTTTTTAATTTTTCAACTGGATTAAATGATATTAATGATTCAACAAGAGCATTTTCATATCATGATTTATCAAGTTTAAAAAATAAACAAGATTCATTAACTGGTTCATTATTTAATAATACTAATAATTTATTTCAATATACTCAATTCCAACCTCAACAATCTCAACCACCTCAACCACCTCAATCTCAACAATCTCAATCAATAGATCCACTTAGTTCGACTACAATAACAGGTGGTTCATATAATAATTTATTTGATGAATCTTATGGTGTTGGTAATGTTAATCTTCCAATACATCAAAATAATATGGATTATTCTATAAATTCAAATGGTAATACATTTGATGAATTATATTCAATTTCAACATATGATGAAAATTTATTTAATAATGATGATACATTATTTCAAATTGAGTAATGGTACCAATGATGTTGAAGATAATAAAAAACAATATGGATTAATGACAACAATTGGATTATAGATTAATAGACACACTTACAAGAGTTTTTGGGATTTAAGAAGAGTTAGATACTTTTTATTATTTTAATTATTATTATTTATGTTAATGGTTTTGTATATTTTATTTAAATAGGTATTTTTGTTTTATTTCGTATTATATATATATATATTTGTTTTATGTTTTTCTTATAAATATTTGATACTTTGAAATATATTAATTTCATGATAATTTATAATTAATAAAGTATTGACTTAAAGATGTATTTTAAAAAAAAATTCCCAAAAATTTTTCATGAGAAATTGATATCAGCTGGTTATTTGAACAATACTCATCGTTTTATTTGCCCTCCTTCCCCATGTGTTTCAAAAAATTATTGTCTTGTAAAGGAGTTCCAGTGTTATTACTTGCTAGTGGAGTTCCAGTATTATTTAGTGGATTTCCAGTATTATTACTTGCTATAAGAGTTCCCGTATGTGAAATTTTTTCTTAACTGGCAAAAAGCAAGAAAAAAAAACGGAACTCCTTAAACAAATCCTTTTAATGAATAACATCATTCAATCGCCAACTATTACTTTTGTAATCCTTTTATTTATTTATTTATCCCCGGAACTACATTACTTTCCAGAAATGTAATTAATGTATTATTAAACATAATTCAATAAATTAGAATTAAACAATATAAAACCTAGTATTGTACAAAAATGAACCATGGGTATTTATTACACAAGCGCTATAATCATGAGTGATTTAACAATAATGATACTTTTTTTAAAAAAATTTACTAGCATAGATAGGATATTACACAAGGCGGATCAGGCCAGGCCAGGCCAAGTCCGGGCTAGATTGTGTTGTGTTGTGTTATGTTGCAGAGACTATTAGAACATAAAGTAGTATGGCGACAATAAATTAAAATGATAGGGGGGCAAAACCAAGTACTCGAGTAATTTGTTATAATAATCGAGAGAAATTTTAATATAAGGCTTTTTTTTTTTTTTAAAGTTTTAGTTAAGTTTTATAGAATGTAATATTTACGTCAATGTTTTGTTTACATTTAGACGGATGCAAAAAAAAAAGATTCTTTGTTCCGAAATAAAAATATAAACAAAACTCTATATGTAAAGAATCCTTTATCTTAAATGTACAAATACCAAAATATAGTAATATAAACTATAATTATTTATTTTAATGTTGGAATGTTTAACTTTATTGTAATGCATTATCAATTATGTAATTATATATTTTAAAATTGTATGATCATGATTTATGTTTTTTTTACATTGCAAAGCAAGAAAAATGCTAAAGATTACGAATGACGGAAATTTAATCCGCTTTTGAAAAATTTGTTAAATAATGATTTAAAGGGGATAGTGGGTTAAAAAAGGAATAAAAAAAAATTAATTATATCAAGGAGAAGAGAAGAATTTATTAATGGTTAGAGGAGAGGGGATAGCGATCAAGGCGAAGGCAATGTTCAAAGTTCAAAGGTTAGATAAATTTTAACAAGAATTAATCTTTTTACCCAAAAAGTGAAATTTCCTTTTATATTAACTTTTAAAGTTAATTAAAATTAATTGTTAATGAAACTTTAAATGGGTTATGATACAATTTTAAGGTTATGATAATATATAATTCTGATACAATTTCATAAGGGAAAATATTTTAAACAAGAATAACCGATAATAAACGTTTAAAATATTATCCTTTGTGGTTTTATATTTAGATAAAAGTTTAAGTTAAAAGAGTCATCTATTAAGTTACTTAATATCATCATATATCCTATCCTAGCCTATTCAATAAATACAAAAAGTTCAATGGCTAATCTTCTTAGTATTTTATTTCTTAAATATTAAAAATGAAAAATTTTTAGTTGATTCAATGTTTACTATATATCAACACATCATTGATAATTCAAATTCATATACAAATCTTTATATGATCTGGTTATACCTTTAACATAGATTACATCCTTACATCTTAGATCTTAATGTATGATGAAGTTCTTATTATTAAGACCATGTTTGAGAATTTTCTTTTTTTTTTTTTTTTTTTTTTGTATTTTGTTGAATGAACGGACTTGAGATTTCACAGTTTTTGATATTTTTATCTACCTCTTGAGCGGATTTGAAATCCGTTATCTGAAAATCAAAATCAAAATCAAAATCAAACATCTATTGATATCACCCCTATTAAAACTTTGTGATTTCTACCGGGAGGGTGTATGAAAGAGAGAGAGAGAGAAAGAGATGTTCATTTGAACACCTAATCATTCTGGTTAGTAAAGTTGCAAAAAATATTACCAAAAGTTGCAAATTTTGTTATATAATTTTTTTTTTTTCTGATATTGAAAAAAAAAATGTTAACCTGGTGTGTGGTTTAATTTGATTAGATTAATACTTTTAATATCACCTTAATTTTTATTATTCCATAACTTTATAAAATTAATCAAAAAATAGTATTCCCAATCCCAGATAATAAATCCGATGCCCTTCCCAAAATTTTGTTTTGACAAATCCGTGAGTGAACATGAATAAAGAAAAAGCCTTACATTAAGAATATATTGCAAAAGAATTCTCTGGAATAATAATAGACATTTAATGTACAAAATGCAAGAATTAAAAACTTCTCTAACGAGGCTTTCTTAATTCCATTCTTTAAATCAAGCATTTTCTTTTCTTTCTTTATGTTATCAATGAATTAATAAAGAAGTACAAGGCGGATATACAGACCCAGATTATTCAATACAATTTGAAATTAATCTAAAAAAAAAAAGTTCTTGTCTTCTTTAGATTTAAAAATAACAATTCTTATTTGAGGCTGATCTTGAATGAAGATGATGTTATGTATGTTTGATGACGGATATTAATGATTATTGATTATCAAACAGTGGTTAGATTCTGTTTTTTTTCTTTATCACAATATTAATAACGCGATTACATAATCATGCAATATTCTTTAATTTTTTTTTTTTCTTTTATTTTATTTTCTATGACGGAATTCAGTCTTCTATTTTCTTCTACATCTTTCTATTTCTTTCTATTACATAATAATATTAATAAATTTACAAATTAATCTTCAATACATAAAATCAATCAATCAATTATTCTTTTACAAACTCAAAAAATTTAATTCTTAATATTCCATTTCTATGGTACTGCATATAACCAGTAGTTCTAAAATTTCAATTTATTGGCGGAGGCGGAAGAAAGAGGTGTAACGAAAAAACAGAGGGGGTGTATTATGGATAAATATTTAAAAAGGGGATGTAAAATCATAGGGGGGGTGACAGAGTGTACTGTACATGTGCATAGTAGTGCATGTGGCAGAATTAAATCATTATACATGAAACAATGCAGTGCGGAAAAAAATAGTTATAAATATAGTTTTGTGTAACTCAATGTATAATAAATTATTAATAATTGCGCTTTGCGTTTTGGATCAAAAAAAAAAATTAAAAATAAAAAATAAATTTGACGACATTTTTTTTTTTTTAGTTTTAGTGGTTTTATGCACTACTTTTCTATGTTTATAATTATCATTTATCAATAAAAGAAGATTAAGGGCGAAACAAACAAACAAACAAGAGGCATTCTATCAATGTTGGGTTTATTTCGAAAGTTGTACAAATAGAAAGAATGACTTAAACATGGGCTCATTTTGACGTAATCCATTCTTTTTTTTTTTTTTTTTAGGTACAATAGAGTAAGGACTGAGGAGGTATTTACATCATTATTCCAAAAACAAAAAATTTTAATTTCATAAAGGGAATTCCGGGCTGGGGGTGGATAATTAATGTAAAATATTATTTCTATTCTATTATATCAAGTAAGATGAGATCAGTGCAGAGCAGATCAGATCAGATTGTTAACCCTCTTTTTTGCATACAGAATTTTATAATATTTCAATTCTGCCTTTTTCATTCTCCACTCTTCTCGCTTAGTTTAGGTAAGAGAAAAAGAACAAAAAAAAAAAAAAGAAAAACAAGTCAATTTGCATTTTTACCTTATTAACTAAGGCGGTATATGCATGTAACTTGGTTTGAAGTTAAATTATTCTTCAAAACATATCATGATCTAAGAACGAGAGAGAGAGAGAGAGAGAGAGAGAGAGAGAGAGATTCTGAAAAGATTAAGTTATTTTACATTTTATTTCAATGTCAATCCCCTAAATGTGCACATATACCGTATGTGCATAGGATTTACAATTCTTTTGAGTGTTGTTTTGTAATTTTGAATTGACAACGGAACTCCTCTTTATTTTGTTGTTATTATAACTATTCATGTGAAAAACCCTTCCGAGATTTGTTATTATTTTTATTGCTAAATAGATAATGTGGCTAATTACAATATTGATATTTACCTAAAGCCTCTTTCCGGAATACAGCCCATGCTCTTTGTTTTGGCGGTGTTCCATTTACATTTACATTTCCAATTCCGTTATGCTTTTTTTTTTTGTTTTGTAAACAAAAATACCCATTAAGGGGTAAGGTAAGGAAATCTCGATTTATTACATACCTTGCTTCAACACTGCCATTTTAATTGTTCATATCTATTACATTAACAAAGCCACTATTGGTATACACTGTACCAATTTGTACTGTATATGAATTGTATTCTAAAATTTAGTTAATTCACTAAAAAAAAAAAAATAAATCAATGATGTCACTTTACTCATCATCTTCCTTTCTACTTTATTTCCCTCTCCCCTCCACCACCCTCCACCACCCTCCACCAAATTTACTTATAATTCTCCAAATTTTTATGCGCAAAGTCTTTCGTCATTTCTTGCATTTCTTTTCTTGGAACAATCTGTATGTGTACACTTATCTATCAATTCTGCACATTGGATTCTTTTAGAACTATGTATCCATGTATAATCCAATTACCCAACAACAATAAAAGTATAAATTTTCTTATATCTTGAAATTTATGGTTATGATAATCCTTTGTATAGTGTTGGTTTCGTAAATTGGTTTACATACATTCTCCATATATATATCCATTTATTATGATATACAGTACTTTTATATGACGATCCATTCATTTATTATCCCCACATGGAGTAATTTATCTATGACGATAATGATTTATCCAATCATCGTAGTTTCTCCTCCTCCCCATTTCTCCTCATTCATCCCTTTCATAATTCCTTTTTATTTCATGATCTTTCTTCTTTGTTAATTTCCTTCATATACTGTAATATGTACAGGAGAGGCAAATTACGTGTGGGAACCAAATATGTACAATATACAGTCCAATATGTATTTCATTTATATTCATTAATTTCGAGGTTATGAAATCTATTCTATATATACTCTTTTTACATAGAAGATTCAAACTTTCTTTGCTTTGCTTTTTTATTATTATTATTATTTTGATATAAATGATTTTTTTTTTCTAGAATATTAAAATTGAAATTGAAAATTCTATGTAGGGTAATATTCTAAACCATAAACTTCTTTGTAATTATTTAACATAATTTTTTTTAAGGTTTTTTAAGGTATGTCCTTTTTTATTTTATTTTATTATAAAAGTTTATTCTCATGGATATATGACACATCTCTTATTCCCGTAAAAAAAACAACTCACTTCGATTCTTCTATATGAATGATTAATGTTATGATATTTATGATTATTTGATTGAATTTATAAAACTTTATTTAAATATAATTCATAATCATATTCATGTACACCCTTTGTTTCTTTTTTTTTTTTTTTATTCGTTTCGTTTACTCTTTCTATTAATTTCTTTCTTTTGTCTGATCATGGAAATATGTACAATCTTAGTTCCATGTCGTGGATATATGACATCATCTTTATCATCAACAACAACGTTATCAATTGATTAATCCTTAGTAGTTTTCGCTTAGATTTGTTTATAATGCTGCTGCTGCTGCAAAAAAAAAAAAAAAAAGAATACTGATAATAATAATACGAATGTAATGGATTTTCCTTACATATTTCCGAAACATAAACTTATATCACAATCATGGTATGTACTTTTATTATTGTCCCTATATTACCCCTATACACGTATTTCATTCAATTAATTGTAATACTAAATTACATAATTTATCATGAAATTCTCTTTTTGATATCTCATTATCAATCCGTTCTTGTTGTCGCTGTTGTTGTTGCTGTTGTTGTAAATTGAATAATTGATTAATGTTATTAAATAATCCACCAACTTTATTAATCATTTCTTTATTGCCTGAATTTTTTAATGGAGTAAATATTTTCTTAATTTTAGTCTTATAAGTATTATTATTATTATTACTATTATTATTAACCCCACTCATAGTACTAACATCATTACTATTATTCTTAATATTCATTTCAATTAATTTAATTTCTCGAGCTCTTAAACTAATAAATACCGTTCTTGATGTAACTTCTTCATAATTATTGTTATTCTGATAAAATAATAAATCATTCTTCATATTATTCATCACTTGTTGTTCTAATTTAGGATTAATTGGACATGATTGAACCGAAAATTCTGGTCTAAATTCATCACTAAATGCAACTATCGGTAATAACACCTTTTGTTTAAATATAACACCACCTTCCAATGATTCTTCTCCTTCTTCTTCTCGCTTTTCATGCTCAAAAATATCATTATTTTCAACATCTAAAATAAAATCATCCTTTTTGTCATTATATTTTGGTTTATTCTCCATAATTAATTTACATTTAGATTTAATCAAACATCGATCATGTTCTCCAATATTTTTAACCATATTATCTTGAATTAATGGTGTAATAACACTAGTTTTAGTCCGCTTAATCTCCAATGTTGGAATGACTCTACTATTATTATTGTCATTGCCATTCCTTTCAATTATATCATCTTCTTCATCCATAATATTTGACATCATAATCATAGATCCTCCTCCATTGATTGCAGTGGTTGCCGCTGCCGCTGCCGCTGCAGAACCTGGTCCTCCTAAACCTCCTCCTAGTTTATATAAATCATACATTGATTGAGTTCTTGATAATCTACTAGGAGTCACTGAAAGTGAAGTACTAATACCACCACTACCATTACCATTACCTCCATTGCTATTATTACCAATGTGATTATTATTATTATTTACAATATTAATTGGTTTGGTAAGACCTTGAAATGTACTAGTTGTATAATCATCAAAATCAACTGCAGGTGAAGGTGATCTTAAAGAAACCATTGATGGTCGTTTATTCATAGTAACAACATCATCAAAATATCCCGTCATATTTCCAAGACTATTACTACCACTACCTCCACCTCCACCTCCAGTACTATAATTATTATTATATCCAAAACTTGAACTAGGAATAGCTCCACTTCCAAATGAATTTTTCCATTTTTCAACAAATGAATTTCCAATTTTACTTAAAGAATAATTAGACGAGGAATATGATGATGAATTCAATGAAGATGATAAATATGCCATTGATAAGGACCCAGGGGTGGATCCATTACTGCCATTAATACCATTGGTATTACTACTATTTTTAATTGGAATACCCAGAACATTTGATGTTTCAACAGTAAAGGGTTCTATTGTAGTTGAAGTTGAACACTTATTAGGAATCTCCCATCCTTTCATAGAAGTCACTGATTTGGACAATGAGTTGTCCGAGGATGATCCAACTGATCGTGATTGACTATTATGCCGTATTGGTATTGGTTTTGTAAGATTCTCACCAGTAATATCATTTCTGTTGTTGTTGTTATTTTTATTTTTATTTGTATCTTTATTTTTATTTTCGTTTTCATGTTCATTTTCATCATTAGTATATCCAGTTGAATTTCCATGGGTAAAACTTCCACCTTCAGATATTTTAACAAATTTCAGATTAGGAATTAATCCATTAAGTATAAAAATTAATTTTTTGGCCACTGTAGGATTTCCAGTCATAACAACAATTCGAGTGACCTCTTTGGATTTTTCACAATTATTTGAAAATGGTTTATTACTCAACAGTTTACGAAATGGAATTAATAACGCAAATAAACTAGCCAAAAATGATGTTGAATAATCATTATATTTCCCATCTTTAAATTCTAACCAATTTAATAATTCCAATACCCAATTAATCAACATAGGATTATATTGAAATATCTCATTTTCAACTGATGATTTCATTAAAGTATTTGAATTTATTAGTTTTGGAATATTATGATTATAATGTACTGTCTTGATTAATTTCATCAATTGTTGATTAATCTCAAAATCTCCTTGAAGAATATAATTAGGAAATTGTATTCTTTTTTTAATTAAATATTGACAACCGGTAAAATTATTATTAGTATCATAATTAAGTCCAGAATTTAAATGCATCAATAATTTTTTATAAATGAGTTTTTGAAGTAATATAATAAAATGGGTAATTTCATGCCAATTATTAAAAATCACATCTGGCATAGAAGTTATAGATTCTAATGGTATAACAATTCCAATAGAAAATCTACTATTAACATGATTATTCTTGGTGGCATCTTCATCCCTTATAGAAACTTTCCTTATACTTGATTCTTTAACTCTTAATACAGGATGAGGTTGCCAATCATAAGCATTTTGATTAGGTATCATGGGTAAGTCATTAAATTCTCCATCACTAATTGAAAATAATCTAGTTACAAGTACAGCAGAATATGGTCCATAAACTGAATTTGTTAATGGTGGCAAAGTATGTATTTTTGTAGTTGATTGATTTTCATTTGATGGTAATCCACAACCAAACATATAATCATTTAAATCAGATGCTTTATGATAAATTTTTGAAGTAACCATAGGCCTGGGTGATTTTCTATCATTGGGTAAATCTTGCAATTGATGTGGAGATGGATGTTGGGGTTGAGGCTGAGGATGCGGTTGAGGTTGATGTGGAGATTGGTGTGGAGATTGCGGTAGTGGTGAAGATTTTGTATCTGGAGATGTTATATCATTGGCACTATCAAACAAAACCTGTTTTGAACGTAAGTTGCCACCATCTTGAGATATGATAATTCTAAATAATTTAGTATTGAATTGAAAAGGTTTGAGTTGATTTGGGTTATGAGTACCATAAAGAATCTCTCTAGTATATGCATCCTCATAAGAATTAGCCAACCCTTGAGGAGAAGTTGGTTTATTGGGTGATTGTAATTGTTGAGCATGGGTATATTGAAATTGTTGATTATGTTGTGGATGCGAATAAGTATGAGAATATGGATAAGATTGATTATAATGCTGTGATTGATTATTTGGTTGAGAAGTAGTTGGTGTACTTTGTTTGAATAACCTTCCTAACATTCTCTGTTATTATTCCCTTTCTATCCAAAAAATTCCTGTTGTTTCTTCGTAATTATTAATGATGTTCTTGATCTCCTTTAAACTTCGCTTTTACTTGTGCTAATATGTGTTGCTAGTAATAACACATTTTATCTATTACAGAATGATTCCAAGGGGGGGGAGATAAAAAAAAAAAAGAAGCAGTTGTTGTAATAACACAAGTTTAATGAAGGGAAACAAGGAAGATGATTATCCAAAAATGAAAATCAATAATTCGATTATGGTCAAATTCCTATAGGATAGGTTGTAAAAAAAAGATTTATGTGAATTATGATATTAAAAATTGAGGGATTTTTTTCCTTTTCCCTTTCGTTTTCGTTTGGTTTAATTTTTTTTTTCTTACTTTATAAGAGAGAGGTTTGTGATGGGGTTTGTATTCTGTACTAAATAAGGTGAGGAAGTGTACAGTACAGTATTATCGTTTGTGGGACTAACGGAGAACTAAAACTAAAACTAAAACGTAAACGTAAACAATAACAATAACAATAACAAGGCGGGTATGTCAAAAAAATAAATATCTCAAATTATTTGTATGGCTTATGAAATTGAAATTGAAATCAACAACAGAATCAATGGTTAATCCAAATAAATCTTACTTATGAATTACAATGAGATTAAATATTATCAACAAGAAAATTAGAAATAAAGAAAAATAACGAAATGTTACCTTGATCTACATACATAATACTGTACATGTACTGTGTATAGTAAAAACCAGAAAACAAAACTCTTATTAATTATAAAGATTAACAAATCAATTACAATTTTAACCTTTCACTAATAATTATTATTATTACACTTATTTTACTAAAGATGCAAATTTTTGTTAATTCTTGTCCTTTTCTTCTCTTTCTCTTTCTCTTGCCCGGAGTATGTACTGAATTAGGCATACAAGGTTTTAGGTTGCACACGACCCATTTTTAATTTTCACTGCTCTTTTATTTTATTTTTTTTCTCTTGGTGTAATTCGCCTAGTTCCAAATTAGGATAAAAATCCCGGTCCTCTAGTTCAATAAAGAAACGCCTTAATAATAAAAAGCGATATTCGAAATACCAAAATATTTGTATTCAAATGTTTACACAAGGTTCAACTGTCTTGAATATACATGTTGAATTATCATTCACATCAAGGGGAAGAATATTGAAGAGGGAAGACAAGGGGTTTGATATGTGTAGAATTTCATAACAAATAATTCAGGGGGGCTTGAATTCTTATTCAATGTAATGTATCTTTATGCCTTGTTAATCGAGGAACAGGTTTTATTATTTTAATTTCCCAAGATACAAAAAATAAAATCAGAAAAACGTCGTCATTTCTACTGTTTTGATTTTTATGCAAGTAATTAAACCATATTGATATTATTCCCACCAATAAAAACTGTGGAACCATTCACTCATTTATATATTAACTGGTTGATACTATATTGACGCCACGTTTATTACTCCCGTTAGACCTAGTTTAAGCTAAACCGGCCCGGAATGTAGAAAGTTTAATTCTCAAATTTCATCGCGGATTCTTACTTTGGGCGCAAAAAAAAATCAATCAATCGACAAAAAAAAAAAAGTGAAAATAATTATGTAGTAAAATAATCAATTGCATGCACGTGACTTATGTCACAAGCTGGTGATATACATCACATTAGAATACCTTTAAATCTGTAATGAGTAAACAATGGAACAAGTAAAAGGTGTCATGACAATAAAAATAAAAATATTTTTTATTTTCACGTATAATGAAATTTAGATTAGCTCACTTCAGTATTATTCTAAAAGCATCTGATCATTACACGTAATCACATTTATACCAAAAACTATATGATCAGATTAATCTTTGACAAAATTTTTGAAACCAACCTCAATTCAATACTTGTGTTAACTTCCTTTGTAAAATAATAGAATATGATTTAAAATTAACAAAGGAAATGTTTGTATGTTTAGATGTTTCATTTCAATTAAGAAAAGATTCAAATTATAATTTTTTTTTTTGGGAAATTGTGGGGTTTTTGTGTTCTTTTTTTAAATAAAAAAGTTATGTCACGTGCCTGTTGATCACATTATCTACTACTAACAAAAATTTATTTTAAATCATGTTAACTCAATAGAGTAATACTTTTTTCAAATTAATTTTAGTACATGCTACTTAATCTTTACATTTTGTTAATAAATTAATTTATTGTTTTGGTTATGGTTATGGTTGATGTATGATTAGAAGCCCATCGGGTTATGTAAAATTATAAAATCTACAATTATGATAATGATCCTAGCATATCTTGAATAAAAAACAATAAGAGCCCACGGCACGAGGCTTTTTTTTTAAGATAAAAATTATATGATGCATACAAGTATCTACTGTTCAAGAGATATTATTAAAGTTATCATCAATTAAAATCTGATAATCTAATTTCTTTGTGGTGTTAGACTGTAAGAATTAGTACTTAATGTATCCGGTGACATCATATGTACTTCCTCCGTAAGGTATAACTAAGCAGGAATATTAATCCAGTCGAAACAAAAAAAAAAATATAGAATAAATTAAAAAAATTGATAGGAGTATAAAATATGTAAAATTAATTTTTCCGTGTTGAAAAGAAAGATAAGAGATTTAAATTATATGTCAAACTGTGGATATTTTTTTCCTTCGCACACGCACTAATTAGGTACATGTTGCAACTCTATCTTTGAAAACAATAGAAAAAAAAAAGCGACAAATTCTAGAAATTGTGGTGAGTTTTGAAGATATGGATAAATAAATTGATAAAGCCCGGTACGCCGAAGCTTCTGCCCCTCATTCAACAACAACAACAACAATCTTATATTGGCTGGGCTATGGGGTTTGAATACTTGAATAAATTTTATCAAAAAAATATCAATTGAATTATTTCCCCTAAAGATCAAAGGTAAACTAAGATTTGCCAAGGAATCTTTGACAGTCTTTTCCCTCGCAAAAAAAAAATAAAAAATAAATTTAGTATCAGATTCTTTTCCTCCATCAACAACATTTTTACCAAATGATTGTTCAATGTTAACCAATTATGGTTTAACTTTTTTCTTTTTTTTTCAACGATTACATACTGTATAAAAGTTAATATTAAGCCCTAATCATCAACTGTGGTTTTAAGATCACATCATGCGATCAATTCGCCGTATGCATTATTCTCTTATCCTATCTTCTCTTCATAGAATAGAACATATTGCTTCTAATTCCTTTTACTATCCCCCCACCACACAATGTACTCATAATTTATTAAACTTATCTTTTTTTAATTTTAATTTCGCAAATAAGATAAGGAGTTACAAGGCATTATTGAATCCTACTTTGTAATTGTTATCTTTTTTTAATTAAAAATTTTTGTGCCACTTTTTCTGAAACAAGATATGCATATAGTCCATAGAAATCAAGATCAGGATCTATAAATTCAAGTAATTAGTTCCATTGAAAAGTAAAAAAAAAAAAAAAAAATAGTAAAGAAAACTACAACAGAACAATTATACTTTTTTATAATACAACTATGTCTTCAGATTTAGAAAAAGAAAAAGGTCAAGTTACCGTTGTTGCTAATGGATCTGATTTAGATTCACTTAATTATGAAGAAAAAAAGTGAAGTTCAAATTCAAGCAGAAGAACTTTTCCATCATGATGGAACATTATCACAATCATTAAATGCAAGATTAATTTCAATGATATCATTAGTTGGTGTTATTGGTACTGGTTTATTTCTTTCTTCAGGTGGAACTTTAGCAACTTCAGGTCCAGTAGGTATGATTATTGCTTATACTTTTGTTGGTACTGTTATTGGTGCTAATCAAATTGCTGTTACTGAAACTTCATGTCTTTATCCAATTACTTCTGGTTATGTTAATCATGCTTCATTTTTCATTGATCCTGCATTGGGATTTGCTATGGGGGTATGTGATATTTATCTGAGTATTATTCCTAATGAATTATCTGCTGTAGCAGTTATCATGAGTTATTGGTCTGATCTTAATCCTGCTGTATTTATTACAATTTTTGCTGCTGTTGTTATTGGTATTAATATTTATAATGTTAAATGGTATGGAGAAATTGAATTTGCCTTTGGAATTTTAAAAATTCTTTTAGTTATTGGTATGGTTATTGTTGGTTTAGTAATTGATTTAGGTGGTGCACCAAATCATGATCGTCTTGGATTTAGATATTGGAAAGATCCTGGTCCATTTGCTGAAAGATATGCTACTGGATCATTAGGTAAATTTCTTGGAGTTTGGAAAAGTATGAATTCAGCTGTTTATTCTTTTGGTGGACTTCAAGCAATTAGTTTATTAGCAGGAGAATCACAATATCCAAGAAGATCAATTTATCGTGCTGCTAAACGTGTTTTTATTCGTGTTTTTCTGCTTTATTTTATTATGATTTTTATTTTATCAATGATTGTTTCTCATACTGATCCAGATATTAGTAAAGCAGATGGTACTGCAAGAGGTTCAGCATTTGTGGTTGCTATTAAAAGATCAGGTATCAAAGTTTTACCACATATTGTTAATGCAGTTGTTTTAACATCAGCTTTATCAGCAGCAAATCTTCAAATTGTTAAAGCAAGTAGAACAATGTTTGCCCTTGCAAGTAAACGTCAACTTCCAAAAATTTTCCTTAGAGTTAATAAACATGGTTTACCTTATGTTGCAGTTATATTTGCATGTTGTTTCTTACCATTATGTTATATGCTGAGTTCTAGTCTGTCTTCAGATGTTTTCAGTTGGTTTCAAAATATTACTTCATCAAATATTTTATTCAATTGGATTATTATTTCTGTTAATCATATTGCCATGTCAAGAGCCATTAAAGCTCAAGGATATAGTCGTGCTGATTTACCATATAAATTTAAATTTGGAGAATTTGCTGCTTATTATTCATTATTCTTTGCTGTTTTATTTTTATTAACTGGTGGATTTTCTACTTTTATTCATGGTTATTGGGCATTTTCAACTTTTTTCAGTGCTTATTTTATTATTCCACTTAGTATTGGATTATATATTTTTGGAAAAATCTTTTGGAAAACTAAAATTAAAAATCCAAAAGAAGTTCTTTTAAAACCACTTTTCTATGATGTTCAAGCTCGTCCTGAACCACCTTATGAAAGATTAAAAGGTTGGCAATGGATTAATATTTTATGGGCTTAATTTCCATCTTATGTTCAATGAATCTTTTATCTAGTATAAATATTCATTTTTAGTTCTTTGAATAAATATATCATTCCGTTTGCATGGTTGTAGTTTTTTTTTTTTTTTAAAAAAAAAAAAAAGAAAAGAAAAACCTTTCCTAGCTTGATTCGACAAGTATCGACAGTAAATTCTATTTCATGGGTGCTTGTACATAGAGTGGAGTTTAATTTCCCCTATTCTGTAATTCTTAATTGACCCAAAGATTTACAAGTGTCGTATTGATGCGTAATATACGAGGCATTACTTTTGTGATTCCAAAAAAAAAAAAAAAAAATCAAACTATTTTATATATTATCATTATTATTATTACTATTACTAGTATTATTTACTTCGAAGTAATTAGTAAATCTTTTCTATTCATATTATACTTTTGAAATAACATCTTCTAAGATGTTAAGGAAAATATCAGCATGTTTCTTTTCAAATACCAAAGTTGGTCTTAATCTAATTGAGTAATCACCACAACCACCCAAATTAACACCAGCTTCTCTACATTTAATCAAAACTTTATTTCTAAGATCAGCATCAACACAATCCCAAGCAATAAAAGTACCGAAATTTTCACCTCTTAAGTTAGAAACTTTTTGTGGGAATTTAGATAAAATAGTATTCAAACTACTGTACAAGTAATCACCCAATTTAGCAGTCTTTTCAACCAAATTATGTTTAACAATTTCTTGATAAATTCCTTTAGCCAAAATAGCCTTTGATGGATCACCACACCAAGTGTTGAATTGTCTAAATGGTAATTTTGGTTGTAATTCAGCATTACTAAAGTAGAAACCAGCAGCTTGGAATTTCTTGGAGAATGTAACCATATCTGGAGGAGTAGTCAAGTTCCAATGTTCATGAGCCCACATTTTACCAGAAGCACCAACACCAGTTTGGACTTCATCAACAATAAATAAAACATCATGTTTTTTAGTAATATCTCTAATACCTTGGAAAAAGAATGAAGTAGCATGATTATCACCACCTTCAGATTGAACTGGTTCAACAATAACAGCAGCAACTTTAGATGAAGCACCTTCAATGGTAGCTTCTAATTCAGCTAAACATCTTTCTTCTTCAGCTCTATTTTCAGCTTCAAATTCAGCTAAAGGATATTTTAATTCTGGGAATGGAGCTTTTGGCCATGGGAATGCAGGAATATCTAATTTATGAATAGCTTTAGATCTAGTGGTTGATAAAGAACCAAATAATCTACCATGGAAACCTTTTTCAAATGATAAAATACTCATATCAGAAGCACCTGGTAATTTATTTTCCATAGATGAAGTTAATTCTTCTTGAGTAAAAGGTTTATCACCTCTTAATTTAGCATGTTGATACATAAAAGCAGCTTTATAAGCAGTTTCATTAGCATCAGAACCACTTAAAGCAGTCCAAATTCTATCCATACCTGGAGGAGCAGCAGCCAATAAACCATCTTCAAGAATTTGTTTATAATTGGTAGATGGGAAACAAGCCAATGCTGGACGATTAACAATAGAATTAATCATTTCTTCAGATTGAGCAACTTTAATTAATTCAGGGTTATTGTAACCTAAAGCAATTGATGAAATTTGACAATAAACATCTAATAATTTATTACCATCAGCATCACTAATATAATTACCTAAAGATTTAAAATAATCAGTAACGAAATAAGCAGCATGATTATCATAAACTTCACCTAATTCTTTATTTAAAGCTTGGGATTTTGGACCTGGAATAGATTCAGTTTGTAAAACTGGTTCAGTTGGTTCTTGTGGGAAATAAGTAGCTGCAAGTGATGAAGAGGAGTTGAATCTCTTTGAGATTTGTCTCAAAGAAGAGGTTCTAACTGATCTAAGCATGATTTTGTTGACAATTAGAATGATGATGATAAAAAGAAAACGAACGAATGAATTAACTTGTATATTTTTTTTGGGGCGGAAATTGATGGGGTATTTATATAGGAAATATTTTTCAAAATAATTTTTCAGCAATATATAGTAAAAAAAAAAAAAAAAGAGGAGTTGGTTACCCATTTTTCAAAATGATTCGATTTTGTGTCAATCATATTTTGTTATCGGAACTGGGTTTACGATTAACTTGACTTAGCGCATCAACAGCGGATTTTTCTCTTTTTTTTTATGAGTCGTGTATCATTGGTCAAAAAAATAAAAGAGATTTTTTTTTTTTTTGTTTATCGCTTAGATTTACTAAATTAAAAAAACCACCAATCAATTAGCTAAAAAAAAGAAAAAAATCCCGATATACAGTACACAAGTATACAGATACAGATACAGATACAAATACAAATATAATTTTAGTCCCTTTTCCAACGAACTTGACCTGATTGACGTCCATAATATATTCCACCTACTTCTAAATTAGTATTCCATTGATCAATATAAGAACATAAAGCAGTACTAAGAGCTAATTCACGAACCATTTTTGATTCATCAATAAATACAGTAAATCCATAATCACCATTTGGTACAACTTTACCAATTCTTTCTCTAATTTCCGATTCTTTTTCACCTAAATTATGTACTCTTTCTAACCATTTTCCACGATAAGTCCATTGATAAGTATAACCATCAGTTAAAGTAAACATTCGATAACTATCAATAGCATCTACTCGATGATTAATTATATGCCAACCTAATTCAGCAACAGGAACTTTAGGAGCTCTAATTAATAATACATTACCTCTTAAACCAGCTCTAATTGCAGCCATTGGTTCATCTTCACCTAATGGTCCAGTATGTGAAGTTTCTGAAGAATACATTTTATAACCACCTTTAGCAGCACGAGATCGTTTAAACCAAAAAATTTCAGAATTATTAATTGAAGTTCCAATTGGATTTTCACCTTTATTAGTATCAAATACATCATAAATTTTATTACCACTTCCTATTCTTTTAATCACGGCATATTGAGAAATTGTTGAATCATTTGGAAGTTCTTTTATAGTTGGAACATAATGTGAAGCATTTCTATGAGGAGCAAATAAAATTGATTTTGCATGGACCACTGGTCTCATGATTGGAGAAAGTACTAATTCAATTGGCATCTTTTCTTTTTTTAGTTTTCTTTAGTTGATTATTTATTGATTTATTTATTAGCAAAATGTAAATTGGTAAAAAGGATAGGGGGATATATTTAGAAAGTGATTGATTAAATCCCAAATAAATTACATGATTCTTGTTGCAAAATAAATAAATAGACAAAAAAAAATTTTAGGATTAATTTCAACATAACAAATACATAAGGCTATCATCAACCCTGTTAAGAGATCATATATAAAAACAATAACAGTATATTAAAACTATAAAATTAAACAAACAAAAAATTAATAATAAAAAAAAAAAATCAAACATAATTAAACAACTCACATAGAGATTATAAAGAAGAATAAAGAAAAAAAAGAAAAATCAGATTAATCAAATTAACCAACTCATTCATTCATTCATTCTCTTTCTTTCTTTAGTTGTTTCTTTCTTACTTTTTGGTTTACTTAACCAATCACATCAACAAAACACCAGCAGCAAGAGCAGCCAAACTTCCCAAAGCACCCATGGTTCCAATAGGAGCATCATTAGCTCTAGTAGTAGTAGTAATAGTAACCGTAGTATTAGTCACATTAGTAGCATTTGTGACATTTGTTAAATTACCATTATAAATACGAGGATGATCATATTTCTTATTATTATTATTATTATTGATATTCTTTTTATTATTAGTATTAGTCTCCTTTTTATTTGGACTTGAATTAGTTACAGCTGATGTTAAACCAATTGAAACAATTAAAATTGAAAAAATCTTTGTAACTTGCATTGTTGTTATTATTATTAATGTGTTGAAAATAATTAATAATTAATAATTAACTAGGGTTCGTGATATTAATTTCTAATGTAAATTTCAATCAATTATATTAGAATAGGTGATTAGATAATAAGGTAGATAATGAATAAAAAATCAAATATAAAGAAGAAGAAGAGGAGAAGAAGAAGGAAGAGGGGTGAGAAGGGGAGATATTACCTGGGTATTATATATATGATGATTTTTATCATAACTAATAAGGAGGAGGGTACTTGATGAAGATATCAAGGGATGTTCCTAGTTTCCTAAAAAAAAAAACCAAATATTAGTCTAAAGAATGTCTAGCATAAAGGGACATAATTATGTATGTAATGTTTGATGTGAATATATATTCAAAATTTGATTAAATTTTCTTGGTATGAAATGTATGTACTGTATTTACATTTCTTTATACAGTATAATGTAATGTAAGTTTATATCAAGGGTGATAATAAACTCCCTTGTTTTTTTTAAGAGATTATCATTTATTCTTTCCTAAATTTTTTTTGATTACAAGCATATCATATCAAAAAACAAGCGTAATTCGTGTAATGTACAGTAAGTAAATATATATGTAATGTATGTACAGTAGGTATGTATGTATGTATGTGTATTATTACAATAAGCTATTAATCAAAGTTATTTTTCATTCAATGGGTAGACTGGCAAATGATTATCATTTATTCATTTTCCTTTTCATTTTCCTTTTCCTTTTCATACAGTTTTTGTAATTCTATTAAATCATTTACTTGTAATGAATAACTCCAACGAGAATTATCAATTACAATTAAATTTATAAAATAATCAGGTCTCATTCCAATTCCTAATTTATAATTTTTTTTATAATTATCAAGTAATAATTTTGCATTTTTAAAATTTCGATTAATTATTTCTTTTAATTCTAAATTATGAAATTTTGTAAAATTCATAGTTTTAAACCATTCTTTTAATAAATCATTATATTGTAATAAATCCAAATGATCATTAATTGATAATTTATTTAATTTAATTAAAAATTCATAATTTTCTAAATCTTTTGAAGTTGTATGTTTTGAAATCCAATTTTTGGAATTTTTAAATAATTCATTAATTTTATTTGTTTTATACCAAAGTCGAAAATTATTTAAATAAGTATATGAACGATGAGTTTTTTTAGTTAATGAATTTAAATTATATTCATCATTTAAAATTGACATAAAATTTGATGGAATATAAGATAATTGATTTTCAACTAAAGTTAATACTAAAGGAGATAATTCATCATATGAACTAAAATGATTATTTCGACAATTGTAAACTTTTAATTGTTGATTTTTTACCATATTATTAATTTCATTTGTTTTAGAATGTTTTTCAATAATTTTTTTTTTAAATGGATCCATTTCAATTAAATTATCATATCTTGAAGGAGCTGGTTGATCAGTTAATGCTAAACCAGTTATATCAATATATAAACCAGTATCAATATCAATAAATCTTGCATCAATATTATTATTTCCATTTCCTTTTTTTCTATGAGTTATTGATGATCCAACATCAATAAAATATCTACCCATTCCATCAAATTCATTATATGAATCACCAACATTTTCAATAACCAAAGTTTGATTAAAATATCTACCAAGTTTATATAATTCAGAAATTGGCATTTGAACATCAATATCAGTATCCCATGGAAATGCAATACCATTCCAATACCATGAAAGTAAAGAACCATGAGCAATCCATGTAATTATACCATTTTCACGGGCAAAATTTAAATAATTTTTAATTAAACGATGTAAAATTATAAATTGTTCATCTTTACCAATTGTTAAACCATTAAAAAATCTCCAATCATAATGTTCACCCATCCAATCATCTTTAATTTGTTTTAATAATTTAGCTTCAGAAAAATATTTTGGTGGATTTTGACATTCATGACTAAAAATAATTGAATCTAAAAAATTTTTATCCATTGAAGTTAATTCTTTAGATTGAGATTGAGATTTTAAATTTTGAATTATAATTTCAGGATCAACATTAAACATTTCTTCAGGAATATTTAAAGTATGACTATTAAAAAATTGTTGATTTTTAATTGGTGGATTTGAATTTATTAAAGATTGATAATTTTGTAATACATTAAAATCATTAGGGTATGAAATTTCTTTAATCATTTCATTATATAAAATTGAATTATTTAAATTATTAATTTCATAATTTTTTATAGGAAATTGATATGAAGTTCCATTTGTTAAAAAAATTAATTTTCTTGGAGATGGAGCTGAAGAATATAAATATGATTTACCTAATAATTCTCTATTTGATATTGTTTGTGGACCAGTTGGACCAGTAATATTATAACCTAATAATGAATTTGGTGCGGATTGACAATATTGATTAATATTAAATATTTCAGAATCTTTAATTAAATCTTGTTTATCAGATATATCAAATATTGAAGAACATAAATTTGATTTTTCTGGATTGATTATGTATTTATGTAATTTAGATAAATCAACCCAATCTGACCAATGAAAAGGTAATTCTAAATCTAATTGTAATTCTGATTCCTTTGTAGTCTTTTTTCTGTTTTTGATTTTGATTTTGATTTTGATTCTGTTGAGAAATTGTTTCAATATATTTATAGTATACCGATAGAGTTAATCTTGGATCAAATGGTTGAATTAAAGGTTTATATGAATCATGTTTATAATAATCAGGAACTTCAACATTTAAAGGTAAAATAAAATTTTCATCTAAATCCCAAAATTCGTTATTCTTTTCATGATTAATTTTAAAATCTTTGATATTATTCATTTGTGTAAGAAAATTCTTATTTGATTCTAAATGATGATTTGATTCTAAAACAGAATAATACCATTGATTAAACTTATGTTTCATTTGTTGATTAATCATTTTTTTATATTGTTTTATTGATGGCATTTGAAATAAAGTTGATGATGATATGAAAATTGTACAACTTATAGTTAATAATAATATTATTCTCATAATAAAACGAGGTGATAATAATTTATGTAGTCTAAGCATGATGATCTGATATGATGATCTGATGAATATGATGATATTGAATGAAATAAAATGATATTAATACAATAATTTGAAATAAGATTCAAATCGATACAATATTTTTAATAATTAAATAAATAAATGTAAATAAATAAATAAAAAAAAAAAAATAATAAAATATAAAAAAATGCAAAAAAAATTAATTTGTTAGAATTTACTGTAATGGCCCCAAAAAGAAAAAGTTGACAATTTATAATTCAACCAAGTCAAAATGATTAATATAAATACCAAAACTCAAAATCCCCAAAAAAAACAAAAAAATTAAAAAAATAAAATAACCTTTTAATTCTAGAATATATATACAGTAGCAATTGAATTCAAATTTGTTTAACTCTCTGTATCTTCAAATTTTAAACAATCAATAAGAAATCTTCTCCTATTCGAAATAAATTGAAAAATTTTTATTTAACTTGTAAATATAAAAAAAGTTACAGAAGGAAAAATTTATTTTATAAAGAATAAAAATTTAAAGCAATAATAAAAAAAATAAAATCTTTTTATTTTATCATTTACCTTTAATCAATTAGAAAAGGTTTTTTAACTGGTATAAGAAACACACTTGCATATAGACAAAAATCTGTACCTGTTCTACTTTCTTCATGCCATCGTTTCTTACTGTAACAATATAAAATCTCAAAGCCACCTCCCATATTCCATTCATTAACCGCCCCCAATCTGATTATATGCATGTAGAATTAGTGAGTGAAAAAAAAAATATTATTCTCTTTTGTTACAATACCTTTCAAAAATTACTACAGCTACTCACAATAAGTTTGAATCTTTTTTTCCTGAGCGGGGGTAGTAGTGTACTGGATAAAACGAGAAGCTTACGTAAGAATTTTTTTCTTCGTGTGTAGCCCAATTTTGAACCATTAAAAAAAATGAAGATGAGCATTACCGCTATTCCAATTGGAAATAATTTGTGTATGATAAATGATATGGCCCTAGTAAGATTTATAAAGATTACAAGAGTTATATTAGTAACTGGATAGGACCTTGATCTCTTAAAAGTTAAATTTTTTACAAGGTTGTAAAAATTTAGTGGGAAATTTTAACAAAAATGTTTCAAAAAAAAAGTGTTAAGAGATAGAACAAGTCGAATAAGAATTATGATGCTATGATTTATTATTAGTTTCTATAGTCGTTGTAGTGTTTATTTGTTTTGTATATTAAAATTAATATTTGAGTTTTCTGATTACGGAACGTCAAACAACGGAAAATGGACTTTCGTTGTTGGCCGACGTTCGCGTTCTTTTTGTGCTCAGGAAAAAAAGATTCAAACTTATTGTGAGTAGCTGTAATTCAAGCCAATGGGTAATAGACATGATGCAAAATTTACTATTCTTCTTTTTTTTTTTTTTTTTCCATTTTTTTTATTTATTTATTTCATTTTAGTAAATTATGAATTCTCAACAAATAAACATCGCCTCTTTTGCCATTGAGATACCACAACATCATTTAATCTACATTTCTTGGATAAAACTTAAAACTTAAAAAGAAAATATATATATATATATATAGACGAGATCTTTGGTAGTAATAAGTATTTGACGGGCGGGGGAGTCCCCGATCTTTTTTTTTTTTTTGTACTTGGACCTAATTTTTTTTTTTTTTTTTTTATTCTGTCTAACCGTTGGTAGCAAAAAAAAACAAAAAAAACAAAATGACTTTAGTTAACATTTCTTTTTCTTTCTTTTTTTTTAGATTGCCGCAGAAAATTTTCTTGGCATTTTTTTTTTGTCGTGTAGTAGTTTACAAAAATAAAGGTCACATCATACAATCATAGAGAAAAATAACAAATAAATTTGACACTAAGCTGAACAATACAATGACAAATTTGTTAGCGGGACGGTGATGTACACAAAAAAAAGAATTGAATTGAATTGAATTGAATTAGCCATGGGTTCTCTCCTCCCTCTCCCTTTCTCTCCCTCTCTCCCTAGATGAAATGTAGAAAGTTGCTATTCTATTGTTTCTATTATTTAATTAATTCATTTGGTTTTGAGTCGGACATGATAATAAACGGATACCGGTCAACCAATAAAGTTTCTTGCGGGGGGGACGGAAATGCTACCGTATCTGGATTTTTTTGTGCCGTTTTTTTTCAATCAAACGCGTTAACACCGTTATTGGTCACAAGACTTGTTCATGTTGAACTCTGATATTTGATTTTAAATTCAAAATAAAGTTTCCCTTATTCATTGACGTCACAAGTTAAGTAATTATCTCTTTCCCTTCTTCTATTGTAATTTCTTTTTTTTATTAATAGTAGTGAATTACTGTGATAATGAAAATATGGTAGTCTTTTTGTTCTTCCTCATAATTTGAACGTTTCAGGAGTTTATTTTTTTTTCAAGAGAGAAGGCTTTAACTGGGGCAAAATAAAAGGTCAAATATCCGAAAATTCACACGATAAAAAATTTCAGGCTTATCAAAAAAAAAAAAAAAATTAATTAAGACCAAAAGTTTCATGTCTTAATTTGATTCTAGTTTAACCGGCATAGCGGTTTAGTCATGTTTATTTTAAATGTAATAAAAAAAAAAATACACAAGAGCATGTAAGATTATCAAGAATCGGACTACAGTAAATTGTGTGTATGGTACAGTGGGCGGACAAAAGTCTCCAGCGAGAAAATTGCAAATGTAAACAAACCATTTTTTCGCTTTTTGCGCAGAGATTTTATTACATGTATAGGTAGTGCGTGGGTCAAATGTGATAACGTAAAACCAGACCAAGAGAGTAGTGTGGACACCGAAACCACCATTCACAGGTGGAAATGAGTATCAAGGTACTCAAATTAATTTGTAAAATCATAAAATGTATCTAGTTTTTTAATTTTTCGTCTAAGCTTTTTGCAAAATATTTTCAAAAAAAAAAAATATACAAGAAATGGTGACACTTCTTCTGAAGAGGTAGATATGGATATTATTTGACCCTATGGCTCTTTCTTTACATGGTTTGTATAGTTTTTATTGTTTGTACTGTATATTAAGATAAAAAATGAATTCATTAAAAAATAAAAATATACCGGATCGTAAAAGTCCGGAAACAGAAAATATTTAATTTCCGATAAAAAATGGCATTTCAAAATTTGAGGAGCCAATAAAATCTCTGCGCAAAAAACGAAAAAATGGTTTGTTTACATTTGCAATTTTCTCGCTGGAGACTTTTGTCCGCCCACTGTATGGGTAGTCCATGCTTCTATTGGTTCTTATTTAGTCCCAAAAAAAAAACATTTATTTTAGTACTGTGTATTTATTATTATTATAATTTCGTTATCTAACGGAAAACGATATATTGTACATGTAATTTAATTTATTATTCAACATGTACAAGTACACTTGCAAACAATAATTTTTTAAAATTAGACAAAGTTCGTAATATAGTTTAGCAATATTTGTGCCGTCTTTCTAATTGGATACATGTGTACTAATTTGATGAGAATACCGGTTTTTTTTTTTCCTAGTTTAAACCACCAATGGAATTTATTTCCCTCATTAAACGCATAAACAAGGCGACTCATGGAATTACTAAAATCAAACTCTTTAGTAAATAGTACATTCATTCTTAACACCTGTGTACATTTTAATCCATCAACATGTGATGTTATGTGATGTTATGTGATGTGATATGATGTGATATGATGTGATATGATATGATCTGATATGATGTACAGTATCTAATTGTTGTATCCTGTATTTCTCTATACAGTAAATTTCACTAAATTTATTTCAATTTATATTTCAATTTCTTTAATTAAAATATCTTCTTTTGATTCTGATAATGAACCTATAAGATGAACATTTTCATTCTCAATACCTGTTGATGAATCTTTATATTGACCATTATTTCCAAATTGTATTATACTACTACTACCAGCATAAACAACATCATCTTCAACTCCAACTCTATTACAACATATAACAGTGACTTTTTCATTATCATTAAACCATTTAGGAATTATACTATGTTCATGATTAACATATGGAAATAATCTCAATACCCAATAATTAACAGTTGCTAATTCAAATTGATTTTTTTCTAATTCCAAATTTTCTGCCAATTGAATTCTTTTAGGTAATGATAATTCTTTTTTTAAAGAAGGTGATTTTGGATGTAACCAATTCATTGGACATATTAATAATCTTACTTTTTGAATATATGAACTTAAACTAAATTCAAATTTATTAAATGGTGATTCAAATTTATATGGATTTAAATCCATACAAATTCCAATATTTGAATTAATAATTTTTTTTTCTTTATTTTTAATAAATTCTAATTCTAATCTTGGAAATTCTTTAATTGGATTTTCTGAACTTCCCCATTTTTCATCAGTTTCATATAAAAAAGTCTTTCTATAATTATAAATTAATTTTCCTGATCCATTAAATACAGCACAACTATTATATATAATCTCTTTTTCTTGTTCTACTTCTGTTTCTGGTTCTACTTTTTGTACTATCTCAGGGTATCCAATAAATGTAAGACATTTATATTTCTTACTTATCTCATGAGCTAAATTTAATGATGGACCATAATTTGTTGTGGATTCCAAGTATGGTTTAATATGAGATGGATCAGTGAAATTATATCCTGTAATTGCCAATTCTGGAAGAACAATCAAATCAACTGAAGATGTGATTTTATTTAATAACAATTTAACATTAGAAATATTTGTATTAATTTGACCAATTCTTGGATTTAATTGTAATAATGCAACTTTTATCTTCATATTTAATTAATAGTAATGGTATTATTGATGGTGGTATCAATTTCTAACCTTACCGCATTCTCGTTTTCTTTTTTTTTTTTTTTCCTTCGTTTCATCTTTTTTTTTTTTTTTTTTCTCTTACATTATTATTACGTAAGTATTTTCATTTTTGGCCTGGTTGTGCGTGTCTTTACCTTTTTTTCTTTTTATATATCATTAAGTTTCTGTACTGCTCTCTCTGAGCCCTGGTTTCAATAATCAAAAAAAAATTCTATTTTTGTTTTAAACATAGCCTAAACATTAGCCACATTTTATGTAAGCAATATCTAAAACAAATAAGTATCAAGGCTACTACATCTATAAAAACAGGCGGGGCGAAAAAAAAAAGCATTCGGCAAATAAAACCGGCATTTTGAACTCACTTCTAGATTTTGATTACGGAATTTTTTATTTTTTGTGTGTAGTTTCTATCCTAGCCGATACTGCCAGATCCGCGTTTTTGTAAGATGTAAATATCCTTTCAACAAGCTCAGTTGAAACTTATAAAGAAAGAAAAATAAATAAATAAATACATACATACTGTACAGAGGTACAAGAATGAAAACACATCAATTGGATTCAAGAACTACAGTAATATCATATGAATTGTTTTCTTTATAATTTTTGTTATTTAATTAATTAATGTATACTAAGTTTGTCATTATTATCTATGAATGATATTGTAGTTAGTGAAATTTACGATTTAAGGGGTATTGATTCTCGAATCACTTTTTTCCCCTACATCGGCATCTTAAAAATTCGAATATTGTTCAGTATTGATGTTTGAAACATAAAAAAAAAAAAGAACCTACATATAAAACACAGCCTATAATTGAATTTTAGACAGTTTTTTAAACCACTAAATTAAAACGATGACAACTTTCAATTAAAAAAAAAAAACCAATAAGCCAATAAACTCTATTAAACCCAGGGCTCATGATCTCTCTCTCTCTCTCTCTCTCTGCCTCCTCTTGACACTAAAGAAAATGTATCTACACACATTCTTTCTCTATTCATTTATTTGCAAAGCCAGGAAATATAGGAGAACAAATAATAATAATAACAATAATAATAATAATAAAGCAAAAATTTATTTATTACATGATCACTATTACTCAGAAGACAATTAATTCCTTTACAAGGATATAACCATTAGTGGCTTCAAAATATAATTTGTTTTATTTTTCATTTCTTTCAACAAAGATTTTATTACCTAAGCCATTATGAGTTGTTCACAATTTTTGTTTTTTTTTTTTTTTTGTTTATTTATTTCTCTCCTCAATTGTTATCTTTCATTTGAATGATCAACTGATTTTCTTTTTAATTTATTTGTATATATATATATATATATAAAAATTCATCAACTACGAGAATAATTTAATTGCTTTACAAATAAAAACAGCAATAGCAATATATAATCACTGGTAAGAAAATTTCTTTAAAAGAGAGAGATCCTTAAGATTAAAAGAAAAAGAAAAAAAAAAGGAATTACGTCACACGACCTTCCCTTCCCTTGATAATAATAATAAACCTTTTTCCTTCCTAACCAAAAGAATTATTCCGAAATCAAAAAAAAAAGGAATCCCAGATTTCATTGCGGAAAGAAAAAAGAACAGAAAAAAAAATTTTTCTTGGCAAGGCTTAGATGCTTATTTTTTTTTTTTTTTTTCCAATATAACCGATATGTGTACATATAAATAAAAGATACAAAAACTAGAAAGAAAAGAAAAAAAATTTCAACAATCTTTTAACAAAAAAACTTTTGCTGTTCCCCTGATTCTTAAATATCTTTCTCCTTTTGGTCTACTTAAACATTTGTGTTGTTCATTTAAATACTGAGTTATATATCCTCACCTTTGATTTTCTTATCACACTTTCTATATTTTATTTTTCATTTCTTTTTTTCAATAAAGGAAAAATCCCCCCCCAGTTTTATACTTTATCAATAATCCTTTATCAATATTAATTCATAATGGTTGCAATTCGAAGATCTAGAGGTTTGGTCTTTTTCACAGCTTTCTTAGCCATAAATCTAATAATACTATCACTATTTCATATAAAAACTATAAATACAGTCATTATAAAAAGTCCAACATTTGATTATATTAAACAATTTATATTGAATAATGATTCCCCTAAATTCGATCTAGAGAAAGCAGATGATTTTTATATGAATGTTCTTAGGACAAGTCTGGGTAAAATTAATCAAGATTCAAAAAATTATAAAGCTATAAAATATTCTGGTTCAGGATCAGGATCAGATATAAGTGATATAATTCAAATTCCAATAAATATTCCAAAAAGTTATCAACGGTTTGATCCAAGATTTACATTTGGACTTTTATTACAATATATAAATTCAAGACAAACAAATATTCAAAGTTTAGAAATTCCAAGTTTTCATTGGAGTGATTATGTCGATATGTCAAGTTTAGAATCAAGTTTTTTCACTAATAAAAAACGTAAATGTATATCATTTGATGTCACTAGAAAAAATCCTCGATCAAATTTAAGAGATGATTTAAGATATCCAAATCTTTATTGTATTGATGATGAAGAAATTAATCAAATTCTTAATGATAAAGATGAAATTTCTAAACGTGATCCTGATTTTATAAATAGATTAAAAGAAATTATAAATCTGCCTATTTCAACAGGATTTCATATATTTACTTGGACAGGTAGAAATTCAAAAAATAATAGACCATTATTGGGTAAATCTTATGTAATGGATTTTATGCCATCTCCATCAACTTTAGTATTTTTATTACCAGATTCAAAAAGGGTACAATTTGATATTAATCAACAAAATAGGAAAAAAATATCTTATACTCCAGAAATTTTTAAAACTGATATTACTATTAATTTAAATAAACAAATTAAAGAATTGATTAATAAATTACCTACTGAAGAACATTTACCATATGAAAAACGATTACGTTCTGATTCTTTTATTGATAAATCACAATATATTATTAATAGTCTTGTACAAGATGGTATATCATCATTAAATCGAACCGATAAAAATTATTTAGAATCTTTAAAAAATTCATTAATTATTAATAATCCACCAAAATATTTTAATGAAGGGAAATTAATTAAAAGAGAAGCAAATTATGCAATTGGTGCACATTATGATTGGAGATTTATGGATACTGTAATTAATGGTACTCCAAAATTATCTATTTCAATTCATCAATTAATTAAATCTTGGTTAAGATTAACTAATCAATATGGATTAAGTACTTGGATTGCTCATGGTTCATTACTTTCTTGGTATTGGAATGGATTACAATTTCCTTGGGATAATGATATTGATGTTCAAATGCCAATTGAAGATTTACATAAATTATCAAGAAATTTTAATCAATCTTTAATTGTTGATTTTGGTAATGATCCATCAGATTTAAAATTTGGTAGATATTTCTTGGATATTTCAAATATTATATCTCATAGAACAAGAGGTAATGGAAATAATAATATTGATGCAAGATTTATTGATATTGATACTGGTTTATATATTGATATCACAGGTTTAGCAATTAGTCAAACTAAAGCTCCAGTTAGATATAATTCATTATTAGATGGTTCTGGTTTAGAAAGATCAAGTAAAGATACAACAATTTCAGAAATTCTGAGAAATAATTATCTTCAAGCTTATAATTGTCGTAATAATCATTTTTCTCGACTTGATGAACTTTCTCCATTAAGATTAAGTATGGTTGAAGGTGAATTTGCTTATATTCCAAGTGAATTTGAAACAATTTTAAAAATTGAATATGGTGAGAAATCAATGGCAAATGTTGATTTTAAAGGTTATGTTTATTTACCAAAATTAAGAATGTGGGTTAGTAAAGTAACAGTTGTTGATTATGTTTTGAAAGATTTACCACAAAAGGATAAAATGAAAATTAGAACAAGTTCAAAACCACTTACAATTGATTTAAATGATGATCAATATATGGAATATTTAATGAATAATCAAAATAGTTTACTTGATTATTTGGTTTCTAATAATGTTACAATGATTCATGAAAATGAAATTGTTGATTTCTTGGATGGGAAATCAACAAAATCAATTTTTTTTAAAGATGGAGAACCAAATACAAATTTATTAACTGATTTAAGACAAGATTTTTTCAAATATAATGCAATGAGTTCAAAATATGATTATCTTAAAGTAACAGATATGATTAAATCACAATTAAACGAAATTGGAGTTAAAGAAGAAACTGAATTAGTTAATGATAACCCTCAAGTACAAAGAAACGAAAGGAATAAGTTAATTCCTGGTGAGTTCTTATAGGTCAGTATATATATATATATATATATATATATATATAAATTTTACAGTATAGACACAATCATATTACAAAAAGTATTGTACAGTATATTACATAATCAACGTAGACTTTTCTTCCCCTTTCAGATAAGATTTTGTATGTGAGTTCAGTATAATGTATGGATGTCTGGGTGTATTTCCTGCAAATTGTATCTATGCAAGGCTTTTTTTTTTTTTTAGCGTTCCTGAAAAGCAACTCAAAAAAAAAATAAAAACAGAGAGATTCTCATATATAAATCTTGAAATCAAAACTGGCAGCAAACTTTTGTCCAACCTCATTTATTTTTTTTTTTTTGTTTCTTTCTTTCTTTGGTTGGTTGGTTGATTAAATGATGTATTAGGCTAATGATGTATTAGGATTAGGATTAGGATTAGGATAATGATAATAAGAAAACGTTCAGTATATATAATAATCTTAACATTGGTGTTAATTTCACTATTTCAATTTATATATAGTTTATTTAATCATCATCGACATTTTCAATTCAATCAAATTCCAACTCATGTTATTTTTCCAAAAGATTTTAGTCCATCTCATGATAAATCTTTATTTCTTGAAAATTCTCAAACAATTCATATTGGATATAATTCAGATACTTCACAATTATCATCTACACCTTTTCATAATTATGAATTTTCAATGTTTGACTCTAGGAAATTCATTGATTTGGATTTAGAAAAATGTTCAATTCTTAAATCTACAAGTCAAATAAGTATTAATAAACCAATAGATATGAAAGTTTCAATAAATGAAATTGTGATAAATTTATTATATGATATGAGAAATAATGAATATCTTAAAGAATTACAACCTTTTATCATTCCTAAACTTTTAATACAATTGAAACTTAATCTTGTTGATAAATTCTGGTATAGATTTTCAGGAAGTGCTATTTGGTTAGAACAATATCAAGTTTTTTTCATGATTTCAAGAGTTATTTATTCTCCTAAAGGAATTAAAAATCAACCAGTATTATCTTTAACTTATGCTCAAATTTATGATAAAAATTGGCATGAAATTCATGGGAAATTAGTTGTACCAAGTAATAATTTAAATAATCAAGGAGAATTATTTAGAGATTTAACATTTCCTTGTTTTTTACCTATTCCATTTTGGCATGATTATGATCAAATTCTGGGGAAATATTATGGACCAGAAGATCCAAGATTAATCATGGTTAATTCACATGGATATGAAGAACCATTAATTATTTTTAATTCATATAATAGAAAACTTGTTGATTCTGATGATGATGAAGATATTGGATTAGGTAAAGAAATTAAATTTTATCGATCAATGTATATGTGTTATCCATGGAGATTTCAACGAGGTAAATTAAATGTTGAAGGGATATCATCTCCTGAATTTGATAATCATTTATATAATGAAATTATTGAATTTAAAATTAAAAACTTTGAAACAGTATTTTCTTCACAAAAAAATTGGTCTCCATTTATATCATCCAGTGATAATTCCAAACTTAAATTTGTTTATCGATGGACAAATCTAGATATTATATCATGTGATTTATTCACTGGTGATTGTGTTTTTGAATATAAAATGGATAAAACAATATCACCAACAAATAAAATTGGTCCATTACGTGGTGGTACTCAATTAGTTAATGTGAATGAAATTCTACCAGATAAATCTATCCTTTTACCAAATCGAGAAATATTTGTTGGATTTCCAAGAACTCATCTTGATAAATGTGGATGTGGTAAAACCATGTATCGACCAAATTTAATTATTCTTGTTAAAGATACAATAGATGATGAAATATTCTATAAAGTAAGTCATATATCACCTTCATTATCATTTGATATTCCAATTACTGGATGGAGTGATCCTGAAGATTTATGTTATGATTTAAATATTCTTATTCCTTATAGTATTTCTAAATGGGAAGTTTCAAAATTAATTAAAAATAAAAATAAAATTAATAATTGGGAATCAAAAGATGAATTAATTTTAACTGTAACAACAAGTGATGAAACAATTTATAAATTAAATATTAGAGGTCTTTTACAAGCAATGATTGAATTACCGGATAATTCATTATTTCAATTACCTTATTTAAATTCACAATTACCATCTCAACAAAAATTTAATAATTTACAAAATCTTGGATTTAATAATGATAATCTTATATGTGCCTTAAAGAAATCAGATGAATTTTGTTTTAATTATGGTGAAAAATTTTATGAAAAACATCCAAATATTAAAAAAAATCGTGAAAAAATTAAAAAGAATAAAGATAATACTTTGGCAGAATATATTAAAAATATTAATGAACATTTGTATAAAGCTGTTTTTTTAAAAAAAAAAACATAAGTATAGAAAATATGTAAGAATAAATATTTAATTATAGATCTAAAATTCCAAGATTAATGTGTACTACAAATCACATTCATTATCAATGGAGAACAAAAACCTACTCATTACTTGATGTGCAACATACAGTTAACAGAAAACAAAAAACAAAAAAAAATTTAGAAACTCCCACGCGGGGAATTGAACCCCGATTTCGGCATGGAGAGTGCCGAGTGATAGCCATTACACTACATGGGAAGTAGCTACGAACGAGCAACCATACCACGTCAGGTCTATTTTGCTTAATTATAATATCAGGACTGGTAGTTCTGTATTTTTAACTTACTTTATTAAACATCATATACAAGATTTATTAATATTATCATTTGGGGAAATATACAGAAATAATAACTTTTAATGATAATACCGACTGATTGTCAAAAAACTAGTATTGTTTTTATATCAATTTATATGAAGAAGATATAAAATTCAAAGTCGAGGGGGGGGAGGGGGATTAAATAAGATGAACTTGAAGTTAATGATGATTGATTGTATATATAATAATTACTTGAAAGTAACTAAATTTAAGTTATTCATTAAATATTTTGTTTTGAATTGAAAAGTATTAAAGGGTTTTACTTATAGGAAAAAAAATTAAATATTTTCTTACTTTGTATACAGTAATGGGGTAATTCAATATATCCCAAAAAATTTCTGCTGGTAATTAAATTTGCTACATGAAATTACATATTTCTGATTCTTAAAAAAAAAAAACAATTTTAATATAATTAAAGAAAAGTATCCGTAAAGTTATTTGGATTTATTGTTTGTTTACAAAAAAAAAAATATAATTTCAGTGAAATTTAGTTGCAAAATTCCAATAAATTTTAACATCCCATCAGCAAAATAGAAAGTTTACTTCTAGAACATTCACAACCTATACTTAGCTCTTTATTACATATATAACTGTCAATCTAATCATTAATTAATTACAACATACATAGAATCACAAAATCTAATCCCAATAGCTACAAATCTACTATACAATTAATTCCACATGGTCATAACATATAAAACTATATTACCTATCCACCCAAATTCCACTTCCAACAGATCTTCTTTGTAGTGTAGTGGTTATCACGGTTCGCTTTCATCTGGTTTTACCGGTAAAGCTCCGAGCAGACCGGGGTTCGATTCCCCGCAAGGAAGTCTTGATTAAAAATCCTTCGTAGTGTAATGGCTATCACGGTTCGCTTTCAAATCAACTTGATTTAAAGTTCCGAGCAGATCGGGGTTCGATTCCCCGCGAGGGAGGATTTTACCTTTTTTGGATACTTCTGTATGTTATGTTGTCATAATTACCTATCCTTAGTGTAGAAGTAATTTTACATTAGTGTCCTAAGTTACATATGTGTACATGTAATACTGACAGTTGAATCCTGTAAGGGCGCACAAAAATGTGGGTTCTAATTGTTTTTTTTTTTTTTTTTTTTTTTTATTTTTTTGTTCGTTTTGTTCGTTTTGTATCTTTAAATATTTCTCAACGCACTCCCTAATTTTTTTTTTTTTTTTTTTTTTTGGTTTTGGTTTTGGTTTCAAGATTAAGTTTATTACTCAAATCTTTGAATCTCTCCCTTACATATCAAATAGACATATTCACATAGACTAATAAAAGATGTCATTTAAAGATTTTGATGATGACTATTTAGTCTTATCACCACAACTACAGCAACAACTACAACCATCATCTATGTCACTGACTTTTAGCAATTTTAATTCTTCATCAATATCTTCAACAACAACAACCCCAATAACCACTAATAGCGTCAATTCAAAACCACAGAGAAGAACTTCAAATTTTTTTCCTCCAACTATTGATAATAGCGGTTTAAATACTCCAATTATTCCAGTAACATCAGATTCTTTTTCTTTTCAGTCAATTCCTGATTCATCGTCAAATTTGTTTGAACATCAACAATATATAAACTCAACAACTTCACCTTTTGATACATTTAATAATAACAATGCTCATACTCATACTTATACTGAAACTCCAGTAAGTCCATTTTTCAACAAATCTCATTCTGTTGCAACTAGTACTATAAGTTCACCTGTTTTACATTCTACATATAATCAACCTACATTTAATCGACTTGATTACAACAATACCAATACTTTGAGTAATAATCTTTCAAATTTAACTATTCAATCATTATCTAATTCTATCTTACCTAATAATTCATCATTACCACAGACACCAAAACAACATCAATCACTACCTCAAACCCCTCGTCAATCAAATCAACAAAGATTCAATGGGTTTATGATAAGTACGTCGAATTCGTCGTCTTCAGGCACCACAGCACCACCAGCACAAGTATCAGCAACATCAATAGTACCACCAACACCAACACCAGCAACAGCAACAGCACCCGCATCTGCAACAACAAACGATTTTGCGTTACCTCAACCAGCTCTATCTATTTGGAATAACAATAATTTTGAGATTGAACCTTCTCAACAGATCATGAAGAGAGAAAATAGATATCTGAATAAAGTCAATAATCCAGTATTTATACCCAGTGGACCTCAAATACCTGAATCCAATAGTTTGGATGAAACAGTTACACTTTTATCATATATTGAAAATGCAATCCATGACGATGAAGATGAAGAAAAAATTGAATCAATTGAACCAATATTGCAAAAATCAGAAGTGTGTGAGAATAATAATAACAACAACAACAACAACAACAACAATAATAATAATAATGATGATGATGATGATGATGATGAAGATTGTCCTAGGATTAGATTCCCAGTAAAGGTTCCTTATACAGCCAAAAATGATTATTTTATTCAAGATATGGTGAATTATGATTTAACTAATAGATACAGTGAAGGATATAGTACTACATTTTATAAGAGGAATAAACATGGGTATATGTTTATTAGAGAAGCAACCAATACTTTACATGTTCATCAAAATTCCTGGATTCAATTGAAAATAAAATTACCTGTGAATAATCATAAGAAATTATTAATTAAGAAATTAAAAGTTGATATTAAGGAACTTCCTATTTGGAAACCTAAATCTTGAGAGAGAGATAGAGATAGAGAGAGAGACCGAAGCAGACACTTACAGATTAATATATTAAAAGAAATATGGGATAATATTTGAACAATTTGAAATATTATAATTAAGTAACAATATTACACAGATCATATTATAGAAATTTTCTATAAACAGTAGAATGTTGTACAGTACAGTATATATCATTCCCTATAACAATAGTAAAAACTACTACATGCAAGAACCAAAAATGTACACAACTAGCTTGTATAAGAACTGCGCAAGTAGATAAATTATTATTATTTTTGGTTCTTTCAAATTCCGTGATAGCACATACAGTAGAATTCATCCGATACTACCCATACTTGACAGACTAGCTGGTACAGTATGTTCAACAGGTTACAAAAGAAAAATATCCATTAGTTTACTATATATAGAGAACCAGTTAGAGACAAAAAAAATAAAAATAAAAAGAAAAGAAACCCTTTCATTAGCTCACATATTTTTGCACCCAAATAATCAAGGGAGCAATCATATATGATGTATTGTGTATAGAACAAACTTAAAATGTAACATTATATTGCTTTATCTAAAATCAATAGATAGGAATCCTATAGGGCAAAGTAAAGTAAAAAAAAAATCATACAGTACCAATATATGCAAGCTATTCTAATTACATGTTTTCTATTTTTTTTTATTTTTAATTTTTTAAATGTTACTCTACACATACAGTAAGTTTAATAAAATTTAAATAGAGATTACAATTGTATTAAAACAAATCGTATGATTTCTATAATTAATGGAGTTTGAAAATCTTTTTTTTTTAACAGAGAAAATAGATAGTCGTGCACATGTGACCAAAAAATTATAGTAAAAAAAATTTTGAACCAATCAATTAAAGTAATTGTAATTCTCACCATTCGTTAGAAATTTTTTTTCTACTGCTGCTGGTCTCTCACTGTATTATTCACTGTACCACTAATAGTTTTTCTACCACGAGAGAGAGAGAGAAAAAACTGAAGAAATAAGAAAGAAAGGAAAAAGAGAAAAACTTAATACTGAAAAAAAAAAAAGAATCATTTCATTATTTGGCTTTTTTTTGTAAATAAAAGGAAGATCATATTCAATATCAATCCATTCTTTTAGTATAAAAGAACAGACTTATATATCACACATATTCAATTCTTTTTAATTGTTCAAATCCTATTAAAGACTCAGGTATTCAAGTAATTTCCTAATTGTCATAATCTATCTACCAATAAAAAAGAGTTTCCATCTTCAATCCCTCATCCTTTTTTTTACCTATTCATTAATTTCAAGAAAATGTTTTCCGCTACTATTCGTTCTACTTTAAGATCAAGATTATCTGTTCAAACCCCAAGAGTTTTGAGAGCCCCAGTTGCTATCTCAAAACCATTGACTTCACAAATTAGATCTTACTCCGCACACCACGAAGAAACTTTTGAAGAATTCACTGCTAGGTATGTTAATTTTCACATTAAAGAAACTGATTAATTTAATTATAAATTATACTAACAATTTTTTTTTTTTTTTTTTTAATTATAGATTTGAAAAAGAATTTGAAAATGCTTACGATTTATTTGAAGTTCAAAGAATTTTAAACAATTGTTTTGCTTATGATTTGGTTCCAGCTCCAGCTGTTATTGAAAAAGCCTTACAAGCTTGTAGAAGAGTTAATGATTACCCTACTGCTGTTAGAACTTTTGAAGCTTTGAAATACAAAGTTGAAACCCCAGAACAATACCAAGCTTATTTGGAAGAATTGAAAGATATTAGAAAAGAATTGGGTATTGACTTGAAAGAAGATTTATACGCTGAAGATAAAATCTAAATTTAATGAATTTAGTTTTCAAAACAAAACAAAACAAGACAAAACAAAAAAAAAAATTTAATTATTCATTTTATGTTGTTTTCTTCATTCAGTTGTTTTCTAATACATCACGATTAAGATTACCTATTCATTCATTAGAATGATTCTTTTTTTAGTGATATTTTATGAATAAATTTTTATTTAGCATTACTTTTTATTATACTTATTATAAGTTTATTGTGTTTCTTTTTCTTTTTTTTTTTTAATATTCTACTTTACTCCTACTTATTCGTAATCTATATATCATGTAGTTTGGGGGAGGGGGTATTCAAATCATCTGATAGTTGGTATTACAGATGTTTTTTTTTTAAAAAAAAATCAAAACCCATAATCCCAAATTTCTCATTGGTGCACGTATTTCTCACAACTCTCTCTCTTTTTTTTTTCTTCTATAGTATACAGTACAGTACAGTAGTCACTTGAGTTTACATTTATTTGTTTTGCCTTCTTAAAAAAAAAATTCGTAAATGTTATACAATCCCAATAACATAATCTAGTATCATCATGGGTTACATACCACCACCAAATGATAAAGATGAGGGAACTAAAAAGAATCAAGACAATAATACATCGTCATCGTCATCGTCATCGTCATCGTCATCGTCATCATCATCATCATCTTCCTCGTCGTCTTCTACACCAGGATCAACGACAATTATAATTCCTAACCCTGCGACTTTAATTCCACATAATCCTAAAGTTGGACTTATTTGGGGTCCATTAACCCCAGCATCAGACAATTTACCAGCATTATATTCAGTAATTGGATTACAATTTATTCTTGGTTGTGGATTCTTCAAACATGCACGTACATTATCTAGACTTCGACCAATGGGAGGTTTTCAATTACCTAATACACCACCAAAACTAGTTCGTACTGGATCAATTGGTAGAATTGCTTTAAGTATAATTGCAGGACTGATATTATCATTTGGAAGTGGGTTGGAATTATGTCGAGTTACATTACCATATGATCCATGGTTTGAAGAAGCTCAACATTATAGACGAATGGCAATTAAAATGGTGATAAACCAAATGTATGGTTTGGTGCTTATCAATATTATAAACCTATGGATTTTAAAACTTGGATTAATAAAGTTGAAGATTGGATTAAAAATGTTGAAAAAGAAATTGAAATTGAAGATGCTAATAATTTTGCCAATTTATCGGTAGAATTGGGTAAGAATAGTAATGTATTAACTACTACAGGAATTGGTAATTCTAGACCTCAAAGAGGTGGAGTATTACATAAATTAAGTAATAAAGGGAAATATTTGGAAATTTATGATAGACTTAGGGATAATAATAAAACAAGATGGAATGAATTATTAAATGGAGAATTAAAAGATGTTGATGAATTAAATAAAGCTCAAAGATTAGATGATATTATGGAAGGTAAGACAGATTTTTTTAATCCAAATTTTAATAAATCTTCCATTATTTTAGGTAATCATTCAATAGATGATGATGATCAATTTGAAATGGTTTGGTTAAATTTTGAACCATGGGATGAATTAAAACTTGATACTGAATATGATATTCGTCTTATACCAAGTACTCCTACAGAACTTGTACAAGATGACGACGATGATATCTCAATTCAAGATAATCAACAAGTTGCTTGATCAAAATAATAAATAGGTATTTTTCTGTTTTCTTTATGTTTCTATGTACAATCTTTTTCTTTTTCTTTTTCTTTTTTTGTTTGTATAGAAATATATAATTATTCATTCATCACATTTATTCATCTTCTGTGGAAGATTTTTGAATCAAATCATCGGCCCAACGTAAAGCACTCACTTCACTTTGTTTCAATGCTGGTTTATTATATAATTCCAAATGATTTTTCCATTCTAATTCAGCAGGATCTTGATCTGGTTCAACCCATTCAAATCCATCACCACCAGTCATCCAATAAGCTTGAAATTTAAGTTTTTCCAAATCATCCTTCAATGTTAGTAATCGAATCTTATTACCATATCTATCAAAACTAACTTTTAAACCTTTAGCTGCATCTCTTTCATCTTCATAAGGAGTACGACATAATTCTTCCACTATATCAGGATTATTTTCTCCTTGATTTAAATCTCGATCAGCTTCAATAATTTTTGAACTAAATAATAATTCATCTGCATGTTTAAACCAATGATTATAAAATGTTCCCTTTTGCCAAGTAAGATAATCACCACCTGAATTAATTAAAGTACGTCCTAATCTAACTATAGTAATAAAAAAACTTGAATTTATAAAATATGTTAAAATTATTGAATTTAATGCTGCTAAATGTTCCCAATTCTGTGAAACCATTCCTGCATCAACCATTGAAGTTACTCCAAATTTAGTAAAAAATGTAATTGCTCCTGCAGTTCCTAATAATTTAAATAATCCTTTTTTAAGAATACTATTCATATTATCAATATAATTTTTATGACCCACAGTTAAATCAGTCAATTTAATAGCTTTCATAAAATCAGCATTAAATAATGCATTACGTAATGGAATCAAAGCAATTTCTTTTTGAATTATCCCCTTGGGATTTTGTTTATAATAGATTTCAATAATTTTTAAATTAATTAAAGTTGGAAAATTTAATAAAAAAATATCATTTAATAAATCATTAGTTAATTCTTTATTAGAAAGTTTAAATATTTCATTGATTATACTTATTGATTCTTTAGAAAGTTGTGAATTTTCATCAAGTTGATCATGAATAGGATAATTTTCTTCTAATGATTTGATACTTGATAAAGCTTGTAAAACATCTGAATTTGATGAATTTGATGATATGGTTGATTTTATTTTGGATTGTAGTGTTGTAAAATCTTGAATATATGCATAATTGGAATTAAATCTAAGAATCAGAAACTGACTAAACCTAAGAATAGGTCTTTTGACCACTCTACCACAACGAAACATATTGATTAATAGATATTTAGTTAATAGTACAACAAAAAAGTGAAAAAAAAAAAAAAAAGGAAAAAAAAAAAAAAAAAAAAAAACCCGATATTATGAATTTGATTCTAGACATAATTATATATTTTTCTGAACCAATGTACACGAAAACTGTCTATAAAATTCTTTTACATTAATCCACCCAAAATTCCAAATAATAAAGATAATAATAATTACCAGAGAGTTAACTAAACTAACACCAGCAACATTAGCTTGAGTAGCACTAGAAGAAGTAAAATTCCAGTTTCTTGACTTGCAGCTTTACTAGTAGATCTCAAAACTCTGGTAGTGATAAAAGTAAGACCAGTAGTAGTATCATCAATTGTTGTTGTATCATCTCCACTATCGGCTGCAGCAGTTGTTTTAGTCGATTTACTAGAAGTACCTGTTGAAACTCCTGTTGTAACAGAACTTGTAGAAGCAGTGGCTAAATATGCTTCTAACTGAGCAGCATTCATAGTGACAGTTAATGAATAAATCGACAATTCAGATGCATTCATAGTAGCTGGATTGGCTGCAACAGTAGTGCTCGTAGTAGTGCCTGTAGTAGTGCCTGTAGTAACACCTGTAGTGACACCTGTAGTAACACCAGTAGTGACACCTGTAGTAACACCAGTGGTTGTTGTGCCAGTAGTCTTAGATGTTCCAGTGGATTTAGAAGTTCCTGTTGTTACACCCGTAGTTGCAGTAGTAGCCGTTGTTACAGCAGCAGCAGCAGCTGCCAGCAACAGTAGTGGCAGCGGTTCCAGTGGAGTTCCTGTGGTTCCTGTGGTTCCAGTGGTTCCAGTGGTTACAGTTCAACAGTAGTTCCAGTAGTTCCAGTAGTTCCAGTAGTTCAGTAGTTCCAGTAGTTCCAGTAGTTCCAGTAGTTCCAGTAGTAGCAGCAGTTGTAACAGCGGCTGCGGCTGCAGCAACAGTAGTTGCAGTAGTAGCAGCAGTAGTGACGGCAGCAGCGGCTGCTGTAGTGGTGTCAACAGCATCAGCTGTTAAACCATATTGAACAAGAAAACCTAATAGTATGATCCACTTCATAACAAGACTAAGGGATGAGAAAAAAAAAGAAGAAAA